>WOGO01004476.1:0-13244 GCA_015342085.1 Leptinotarsa defecta | reverse complement strand
GTGTCTTTTTGGTAGTACAAAACGTCAGGTTAATTTCAATATTGTAACTTTTTCAGTGCTTGTGAAAAAAATTGTTATACAAATTTGATGTATCCCCTCTAAGGGGCTGTATCTTAACAAGGGATGCTCCAATGAAGTTTCTTTATATGAATGATCCTATCTTTTTTTCGATGAGGAATCACATCCTTAAATGTTTTACACTTATTCAGTTACACCCTGTATAAAAGACATTGTAGAAGAGTTTGATGTACTAGTTCAACTGATGAAGATACTGTGTAGCAAAACTGTAATATCTCGGTGAAAACTTTTTCAATTTAATCGAAAAAAGCGCCATTTGAAGTGCATTTTCGATAACGTAACACAAGTCGATTGATTCCGTCAGCATAGAAACTGTGTGCTCTGGATTTGATGAAGTCAACGAAGGCCATTTTTGTCTGGTCCTGATTAGCAAAGGTTTTACCGGTGATAAAGTTATCGAAGTTCTTCAAAAAAAAATAGTCGGTTGGCGAGAAGTCTGTGAAAAATGGTGGGCGAGGCTGAACTTCGACGCTTAATTTGTTTAATTTTCGGACGGTGATTTGTGAAACGTGCAGACGGGCGTTGTCTTGGAGTAGGATCGGGCCTTTTCTGTTGACCATTGCCGGCTGTCGCAATTTTTGGTACATTTCTTCGGTTTCTTTACAAGAAAGTATCGTTTTAATAGCCAAAAACAAAGAACAGACCTTGAAACGTGTCGATCGTTCAAATCAATTAACCTTTCCAGTACGCATTAAACCATCAAAAACCGCAGTTCTTACGCCACCCACCACGCACTGTTTGTGATGGTCAGTCTTCAGCAGGGTCCTCGAAGCCTCGTCCTCTATTACTGTAGGTCGACCACTTCGGGGCTTATCTTCGGGGTTAAAATCTCCGGAACGAAATTTCCCAAACTAACGTCGAACAGTTCGTTCATTAACACTATCACTGCCAAATGCCTGGTTAATTTTTCTGGCTATTTCGACAGAGAACTCAATCTTCGAATTAGATAAACGAGGCTCTCGAAGGCGGTCATTTGCAACGCCAAGCTTCGACTTCGTTCGCCGACGATATTCGTCCTTTGTTCAACACTGCAGCTCACACTGCAAGGCAACTAGTTGAAAACCAGAGCCCAAACACAGCACATTTATGATTCACTATCGTTAATGACGTTTTTGCAAGGCAAGATACCACGTTATTCATTCACATATTATTCCAAATCACAACATCGTTGCGCCATGATGTGCCATCACGCTTCATTGTCAAAATCGTGCCAGTGGCGGTACTTTAGCTCGATCGCCTAGTTAGCTGTATCAAGGACGTAACAATACATGTTTCAATACTGTAATTTTCTAAGAAATGAATGAAAGAGTAATATTGAATTCCTTTGATATTTTCAGATCCAGTATTGACTGTTGTGGGAACGTTAACGACAGTGGAGTTTTTCAAACACTTGATTAGGTGTTTTTTTTTTCAATCTACTCCCGTGAGCTTCGGGCGAATACAAATATTTGCTATTTTGAAGCCAAAACATTATAAAGTGAGTTCTTTTCTACAGTTTTATCCACTCAATTTGAAATATTTTTTCGTAGATTTTGTCAGCTAACAAAGGAGATGGAAAGTTCTACCGGAATTTGTCAGTAATGTTTAATCTGTTGTTTGACCATGAGCTTCTTGAAACATTCAACAGGGATATGTTTTTACCATGGGAGAAATTTGGCAGATATAAACATTCTGTGAGAAAAATTTGGAAATATATAGGATAGAAGTGAAAGTTTCAAAATGATTGCAATTTTCGAAATGTACACTTCCATAAATTATTATCTAAAGTTTTCTTATAGCCCATATATAACCAAAATTCAAATATAAGTAAACATGGACATTTTTCTTGTCAAAAATACTATTTCAGAAATTCTCTACGAATTGTGACATTTCCGGTTAAAATGCTTATCCAGATTTTGGCTATTGAACAACTGTGCTGTAACAATAACGCATCTACCGTTTTCGTAATAGAGTTCCGTTATCAGTAGTCATGTCATTGTTTCGATGTGAGTTTATTGTCAAGTAAGTTAATCAGAGTGATTGGATATGTGGTTTCCATGTAAGCTTATTGTCAAATTCAATACCCAGGAGTCTTTTGCTGGTTCGGAAAATTTTGTTTTCTGAGTAAATTTCTAATATATTTCAAGAAATTGCTATTGATTTCCATGTTTCTAGGTGTCGACGCTTGACTTTGCAAGAGACCACCTTGGAAAGCCTCGTTTATTAGTGCTATTTATGGTTTGAGTTTTCTGTTGATCGTACCGATGGCGTGTATCAAAATAATATTAAAAAATTACCTCATATTGAAAAAAAATTGCCATATATATCCGGAGAGGTGCATTGTGATATGCTCAGGGTTGCCCCTTTCCTCTCATGCAGACCTACGACTTTGTAGGTACGTGTGGCAGGTGGCGCAGTAGACATCCCACTGAATCAACTGCAGGGAGATTCTATGACTAGCTGGAGTTATTTTAATTTGGTCGTGATACTCAGACGGTTCACACCGTTCTGAAGAGACCATGCATGGTACTGATAATGGGGCAATCACCCTGAAACCGGTCTATCGGTTGGTCGGATCGACCAAACGAAATTAATTTCTGCTTTTCATAGTGGGAAATAACTTGCGACGAATCTTCCAAGTCGAAGACGTTGTACAGGTGCCTTCAACTCTCTGCGCGGCATTAGCTGGGCGGGTTGTTGTTTTTCTGTTGGGTATCAGCCACACGTACCTACAAAGTTGTAGGTCTGCATGAGAGGAAAGGGGACCCCCTTTGTATACATTTTGAATCATTATTTCTTTAGGGACAATATTATTATTCATTCAGTACATAGTGTTGGAAGTGTACATTCCTCAGAAAGTTCGTTTTTATTTTTCCTATGTATAGCATTTTTTTTAAATTCTTATCTTGAAAATATTTTAGATGCAAGATTTTGAAGCTGGTAAGATGTACCTGGTAAAAATTAACTTCAAGAAAGATTTCCCTGTACCTGCAGAACATTTTATAGGACTGTATCATTTCATTCTACAGTTATATGGGAGAGGAAATAAATGCGTTATTCCACTGATGGAGTGAGTAGTTTTTGTAAATTGTTATTATAATGTTCAATTGTAATATGTGTTACAGGAAATTTGTACCTGGCTCTGGCTTCAATGCTATTGTTCCATCTATGAATCACAAGCATTTTCCAAAGGAGGTTAATATTTTCACCAAATTCAATGAATTGACACCTGAAGAAATATCAACACTTTTTAAGTGAGTATCATACTGATTTTCAAACTAAGTTATGTATACCAAATGCTCTTTAAACCAGCCAAAGTGTTATTTAGTGATGCTGGAATTTTGTTGTATCACTTGTTAAAGCCGATTTAGCTGGTTGAGAACCAAAACAATAATTATTTAACTTTCATAACATGAAAATTATTGAGTACTGATTAAAAAAAACTACTAATGGATCCTAAACTAGTTGTTAAAATTCACAAATTCAAGCTGCATAGTTCTAGTTGGTCATTGAGGGTTTTGAAATTGGGGTTTTTATTCAATTCATTTATTGCCAATGCTTCTAATAAACTTGTCTCCCTTACTTTACTGCTCATATCTATTAATACTCATCGTCCACGCATTTTTAATAAATCTAATCTGGCCAATATAATATACAGTATTTTTTTCAGGGAAATAATCATGCATCCTAATTACAAAAACAGTCCATTCATGGCAATGATTGAATCTTCGTTTTTGAAGACTGAATTATATGATCCGTACAACATAGATGATATGGAAGAAAATATTATAAATGAAAAAATGGAGATGGAAGAAAAATTTTAATTTCCAATATAAGCTGTACATCCTCTTCATGGGAAATGAGGAAGGACATGAGCATAGAAAAATGAGAACGATGGCCAATGAAACTGTGATGATTTATCATTTAAGTATAATAAAAAATCAAGTACAGGGTAGTTTTTATTTGATTATTTACTAAGGAAGTGAGAGCGATACCTTCCCTTGAAAAAGCGCCATCTATTATTTTGACAGAGAACTCAAAATCTCTCGATCCCCTAGATGGCGTGAGGGTAGATGTCATCGCCTTTACTCAGGCTCGACTTTTAAGGATTGTTGAGTCCTAATCACAAGAGGTCGCCTTCCGACCACGAAAGGTCAGATTTCAATATTGCTGAAGTGCCAAGCAGTAGGTTGAGGACCACACAGTAACGGGATGGTGAAGATTTTATCTCCTGGCACTAAACCCCGACGGGGGGAAGGTATAGGGAATGAATTTGTGGTTCAGCCTAGCACTACCGATGAGACCCGTGGAAGATCGAATCAGAGGAACTGGTATTGATCATAAATGTATTGCATTTGTTCAATGGTTAAGATTGGTTGCCTTGTAGTGAAAGCTGCAGAGATATATAGTCGACGAATATCGTCGGCGGTCGATACTATAAGCCAGTGACTCTGTGAGATAATGTAAAATTGAGTTTGAATGGAATCGAAATAATATTGAAGAGGCATTCGTCAATCGTTGATGTTCATTGTAGAAGAAAATATTTTTCACTGAAAGAGGTTGTGACAAAACATCCGTCTCCCTCTATCTCATAGACGAAGCTTACTACTTAATGTTTTGTTTACTTTCATTTGAATGAGTAATAACCTGTAATAATAAGTCGACCCTTTCTGCGGAAGATGGAACCCCTATGTCCTTTCCACATATAAATGTAAAACTATTTTTGCAGGGGTTTTTCATAACATCCTTATCGGTGGAAAATAAATTTTTGCTGAAACTAGAGTACTTCAAATAGAGGTAAACAAAACAACACTTCTTATATACGGTTTTAATGACAACAGTGCAGCGTGTTTTTTTACAAGATTTGATTATTTAAATTTTATAGTGGATTCATCAAAATATTTGTTGAACTTCTTCCACCCATATCTTCTTTTGGGATCTTTATTGCTATTGGCAGGTGTGAGATTAGGCATCAAACCTGAAAAAGTGGCATTTAAAGCAACATGAATTGGATAAAAAAAATTTAATCCAAAACATAATCCTTTGTAAAAATGATTCCAAATCAATATCTTGAAGTAATTTACAGGGCGATATCAATATAACCCTATCAATTTAAAGTTATTATATAATTGTTGCCATTAATTTGATTCAAAACTAGAACAGGTATTTTGAGGAAATAAGTTGGTTCAATACTTATACTGACGACTTGACTTCAACGTTATTATTTTTTGTCACGAAGCAATGCTTCAACACACAAAATTACTTTTATCCATTTTCTTCAAACCAACAAAAGTTACTTCACTCAAAAAGTTCTATCCCACAAACTAATACTCCGACAGCTGTGAAACTTGTACACGTGTCTTTTGAAGGTTAGAGTTGACTGAAAATCATATGGACTTAATATAAGTAGCGCCACCTGTGTGTTATCCCACGAATTTAAGCCCACCTAATACAACTGAATTTGTAATGATAGTGGGATATTAATAGTTTCTCACATAATTAACTGAAAGAAATTGCACTTGCAGTGTGAAAATTATTTTTTCACATTTTTAGTAATTATCAATACTTATTCATATTATAGTCATCATTATTGCTGTAAATATTCATTTATTATTGCATCAATTTTCTTTTTCAAAGTTATCCTTTTTTTTAACCCTTTGCATTATGTGTTGTACTATTGTTAACAGTATTACTGTAACATTTCATTAACTTACTGTATTGATTATTTTATTTATATCATGCAAATGGGTGAATCCTGCTGGATAATAATCATTATTTTTATTTTTCTGTTTAGATGAAGAACATTTTCCCCTCTACATCCAACAAAAAAACATTACTCGCATTCAATCCTCATTGAAAAAATACCCACCAGCTTTTTGAGCCATTGTAACTAAAGAAGACATGCGTTTCTGTTGTGTCCTGCACAATCCTGTTATCCTTCTGGGTAACATGCAACCATCGGACCGCACAAACTGGCTGATGATTAGTACATCAGTATGTTTTATTTGAATGCCACTGGCACATATGGGACATGCAGTGGGATGCTTGTTCTTCAATAAAAATGGTTCTCTTTCTGAGGAAACAATTTCACCATATATCACTAACTCCTTGTCATTTTTCTGAACTTCCCGAACTGAAAATCAATGCAAATTTATTTTAACTAAAGAAAGTCGAACAAAGTACTTGTGGGACTCGTATTCATACAAGTTGGAAGCCTCCCATTTCCCAGTGACATTAGTTTGATTTTTTTATTATTTTTTACATAACCCTAAATTCTCTCACATTTTTCATGTGACGGAATTGGCACTTCATCTGGAGTTGCCACGGCTGACAGGCTTTATTGAAATTCATGTGCAATTTCGAGAATTATAGCTCGATACATGTATCAGTAATCATTCATTAGCCAGTCATAAATCTTACTTTCTTTTAGCTGCAACTTCGGAAAAATAGAAATTTGCCTTGTTTGGGAGACGGTAGAGACTACATTCCTAGTAAGTCTTAATAACGGGATCATTTTCAATTCTAAGTTGACACTAAAAAAATTATTGATTTCTCATTAATCAAATAATTAGCATAATCAACATTCAGAACATTTAGAAAATTAAACCTCAAAATTCGACAAATATTTCTTCTTCACTATTTTTTTCTTCTTCACGTTTTTTTTTAATACTTGCTTTCTTTTTGTGTATTGATCTAACTACCATTTTGGCTTAATGCCCCTGAATGGAAGCAAACGCTACAAACATAGAGAGAGAGAGAGAAATCTAACTACCATATTACATGAACATCCGGCCTGTTTGGACCGGTTACTGGCCTGAATAACAGGATTGTTTCACAAGTACCGTTGCCAGTGTTCTCCTTGAAGAACATAGCACAAATAGAGATCAGATTTGCCTGCAGTGGGCACCCTGTCTTTATCGAAACGAAATTCTGCTAGTTGGTTTTAGCTGCGATGCCTTTATAACTTGATTCCTGTTCTCTGAGGAACATTGTACAAGGATTTTTGAAGTGAAACTTCTTTACGCGCGAATTGGTTATATTAGCCATAATAAAACTTATTTTCATCATGATTCCACAAGTAAGACGTCGTCAGTCTGATAGGCCAAATGCGGTAAATTACATTAACAAATTTAGACATGCAAAAGTTGCCGATTATCGAGGCAATTCATGGCGCAGCTAAAAAACTAAAAACAAACCGCTCTGCGCTCTAACTCAATCATGCGGTCTGTGATTTAATACCAAAGAGTGGGGATATTGACGTTTTTGGGTCTTTTCCAGTGATGCCAATTTAACATATTTTATGCTAGATTTAGCATAATTTTATATTGTTTAGAATTTTTATTTGTTGCTTAGCATATAGCATATTTTTCAGCATATGGAATAGGTATTTGATAAAAGTTACACCATGAAACAAACTACCATTTTACTATCTTGCGTACGACATTTCATGGAAATTTTGACAACCAGGTTAGGGTCCATTCAACAGTTGGTAATCGTGAAATATTATTATTGGTATAACATTTGTTATTTCAGGTACATATTACATTAGTCTGAGATATTTTTTATCCATAAATCTCTCTTTTCATAATAAATATGGACGACGAAGGAATTCATCGATTGGAAGGCAGTTCGACTACTAAAGGTGGTTTGATTATCAAGAAAAAACAGACTAGTTCTTTCAAGGTTCCTCTGCCCTCCCTATTTGGCTTGGATAAGTTGGCCGCTCAAAAAAGAAAGGAAAGAGAATTGTCAAGGGTGTCATTTGAAATCGAAGAAAATGATACCGCCGATACTGAAACGAGTGAAACTCTGACAACCGATAAAGTCACTCCAGTTGAAAGAGAAAAACGAAAATATCGACACCCTCAGGAGGAAACTCCTACATATACAGGTGGTATCACCAGAGAAGCTCAGGAACGGTATAAAGAGAGACTAAGTTCCAGTAAGTCCAAAGAGAAAGGTGTATATGCCACCACTAAAGACAAAGAGCATGAGCGCAGATCACACAAACATGATGACTACACATCTCACAAAAGGAGGAGAGAACACATTCGAGACAGGCACAGAGATAAAGATTACAAGAGAAGTGAGCGTAGTGATTCAAGAAGAGAAAGGACTCCTAGGTTTGGAGATGAGCCCAAAACACCAAACATTCATCTTAAAGACAATCCCTCCAGAAGTCCTTGGGACGAAGATGAGCCTGCTCCATCAAAAAAGTCTACATGGGATTACCCAACACCTTCTGTATATAAACAAAGAAGCAATGATTGGTCATCCGAGAGAAGTTATAGGTCTGTGTCCTCCAATTATAAAAGGTCTGGGAATCTCTTAGAAGATGATACACCAAGACCTACACCCGCTCATAAATTCAATGAGTGGATGAAAGAGAGAAAGAAAACAGGCGCGACACCAAGCATTCGCGACAAAGGCCTAAAATGGGATGCCACAGTTGAAAGAGAACACTGGGAAGAAGAGCAGAAGCGTTTGGATAGGGAATGGTACAACTTGGATGAGGGTTATGACAATGAACAGAATCCATTTGCGGGTGTTAGCGAGGAATACACGAAAAAAAAAGAGGAGCAGCTCGAACAAAGGAAGAAAAAAAGGATGTCTGCTCAACAGAGGCAGATTAACAAAGATAATGAACTATGGGAGAGGAACAGGATGTTGACGTCAGGTGTCGTACACTCCGTTGACGTGAACGAAGACTTCGATGAGGAGTCCATAGACAGGGTACACCTACTTGTTCATAATATAGTACCACCTTTTCTTGATGGTCGAATAGTGTTCACTAAACAGCCGGAACCTGTTATTCCTGTGCGAGACCCGACTTCAGATATGGCTTTAGTAGCGAGAAAGGGTTCCCATTTGGTTAGGGTCTTTAGAGAACAAAAAGAAAGGCGCAAAGCACAGAAAAAACATTGGGAGTTAGGCGGTACAAAAATTGGTAATATAATGGGTATAAAGAAAAAAGTTGATGAGGAGGACAAGAAATTTGATAAGGACAATGACACTACAGATTATAAAGCTGATCATAAGTTTGCGGAGCATATGAAAGAAACAGGTAATGTTTTAATTTTCTTTTAGCGTTGAACACATCCATTTGACGTTAAAGCTTCATTGTTCAGTTTGCTGAAATCAAAGTTATTCGAAATATAGCAATCATTGATCAAAATAGTCTTCCCCGATCTGCTGAGATATTATCTTGCACAAAGATAATATGCATACGCCACTGAAGATGGTTGCCATACTAGTGATGAAATTTTCTACCAGCCCAGATTTTGTCGTCTCTTTTCGTGACACCAGTTCTTACTTTATTGTATGTGTAATTCACATTTTAATATTGACATTTAACTACTCACGTATTTCAGCTTTGATTTCAGTAAACACCTATATAGTGCAAGAGCATCGATGATGAATTGAATATTCCTGGTTTATTTTTCACATGGCCCTCTACATTCTTCTATGATTAAAAAAATTTTCTTCATTATATCATATTCTCCATTTTCAGGAGGTGCGAGCAGTGATTTTGCAAGAAAAAAATCGATCACAGAACAACGAAGGTACCTACCAGCATTCGCCGTGAGGCAGGAACTTCTAAATATTATTCGGGAAAATTCAGTCGTCATTATTGTTGGTGAAACTGGAAGCGGAAAAACAACACAGTTGACACAGTATTTACACGAAGATGGTTATAGCAAGTACGGTATGATAGGATGTACCCAACCTCGTAGGGTAGCAGCAATGTCTGTTGCAAAGCGAGTAAGTGACGAAATGGGAACACAATTAGGTTAGCATTTATTACTTAACAAAATATCCTGAAAGAATGAATGATTTTTTTGTTTGAAACTTTGAGAGGAAATCTTCAATTTCACTCTAAGTAAGTTGGGAAGACAATTACTGGTACTGTATAAAGGCTATTTTCTGAGTTTTCTGGCCGTGGTCTGCAGGTTTTTATGCCTGAAGTTTCGTCCACTGCTGTGGTAGACATTTTCAAATAATATTAATAATAATCTGCAGCAATAGATGAAATAAAAACCTGCAGACCACGTACAGAAAACCCGGAAAATAGCCTTCATACAGTTACCTCCAGCCGTGAAAATTTACATTCTTCAATTACTGGTACTGCTTGAACGCCATACTTGATACTCATTAAAAGTTTTACTCTGTGAATTTGTTGCAGAAAAATTATTTCAGGTTTGTTGTAAACCTGTACACACATTGATTAAAACCAAATTTAAATGATGTTATAAAATAATCACTACAAAGACTTCACTAAAACAAAATGTGTATAATAATTTATTGAACCAAATTACAATTTTGCTCAATTGGCTATCGCTTCAAAATTACATAGCTTATTTTACAATATTACAAAACAAGTGAATTATATGAGTATAAAAATGAACAATCAAAACAATTTCATTGATAAAGTTTTGTTGATTTTTCTAACAGTGTTTCTGTTGGCTGTCATACTCTTGCATGGGGGTTTCTTGTCACTGCATACTTTCTGATGTGGTTGATATTCTCTTGGTGATGATAAATATTAGAGCTGTATAAGTTATATAACAATGGTGAGAGCAGTGAACCCTGTGCAACTCCCTGCTCTGAGAGTTTTTATAACGTTCCATGCTGAGAATTGTATGTTAAAAGGCAATACCTAGGTAATCACCCACAAATTTTAACTCTGAGGGTTGTTCATAAGGCTGCGACAGATAGTTAACAGAAAAACATCTCAACATACAAACATTCCTAATCTTGATTAAAGAAAATGTATATATATGTTAAAACATGTTTTTCCGTTAACCGAACGGCAACCCTCAGAAGTCGAGGTTTATGCGAGTTGAGAGTTAACAAGTATGTAATGAAATATTTTGTTGGCCTTTTCAATATGAACAAAAAAGATTCAATGACTTTTCGAAATTTTCAGTTTTTTGAAGCAATCTGTCTTTCTTTGATGAAATTTTATGAGTCGATTAATGATTTTCATAAATAATTTTTCAAGCTATTGGCTGTATGGAAAAACTTATCGAAGTATTTTATAATACTCGATGAGATGACCAAAATTGACTTTATGAGAAATTTATGGTATTCTCAACCTTTCAAATTAATTCTCCTTTTTAAGCAATTCCATAACTATTATATTTACATTCCTCATCAGAGGAACAAAATGGTCCTATTTCCACTCGAAATTTTTTGAAAACTATCTCGAAAAATCGCCGAAGAAACAGCTTTTCCGTTTTTGTTTCAAGAATCATAGATCTGGAGATCTAATGTAGTCTTACAAGTGGGATAATTTCAGTTGTATATTTCAATTCGTTTGGCACATATCATTGACAAAAGTTTTCAGGAGAGACAGACATACAGACCCACAAATTTTATCATTTGGCGCTATTTTCAAAGAGTGTGAACTTTCACGGCCAGAGATAACTGAAAGCTATTTTCCGTTTTTTTTGCTGTGGTCTGTAGATTTTCGTCTACCGCTGCGGTAGATATCAAAAGCGATGTGGAAACGGTCGCAGTAACAGTAACCAAGTTGATCCTCGCGTTGTTGTTCCTGTTGTTCCCAACGCAGAAACTACCATGTTTGACTCCAATAATAATATGAAACTGGAGTCAAATACCAGCATTATAGTTTCTGTGTTGGGAAATACAACTCGAGCATCAACTCGGGTACTGCAACCGTTACCACATCGCCTTTGATAATATCTACCGCAGTAGTAGACGAAACGGCATGTATAAGAATCTGCAGACCACAGCTAAAAAACCCGGAAAAGAGCTTTCATACTGATTATTTTCTTCGAAGCATAGGACTCTATCTCTTCAAATGAAAACGTTAGCATCTTTCCTAAATATTGCAGCAAGGATCTTTGTGGAACACAAATTTCAATTGTTAACGTCTAGGCATTAGTATTTTTTGACGAAGGATTATGTTATAAAAAGAATTATACATACAATGTGTAAAAGACAAAAGGAATAAATTCATTATTTCAGTTACGGTACATATTTTAACAAAATCCCGAAACACGTCAAATTTAAATTATAATTTAACATACTTCAACGGAAAAATGCTACCTCTACCTTCAATCCCCCTCGAATGCAGGTACAACCCCCAATTTTTTAAATGGGAAGTAAATAGGCTTGTGATATATTGTTTGAAATGTCTCTTCATTCTCTATTCAAAAATGTAATCGCTTTCAAGTATATTGCTACAGTTAAGATAAAATAAATTAAAATCATGTGGTTACCGAAATTTGATAAAATACACTCAAAACTTATTGCAATGTACTTAAAACTTATTTCATGTTGAGGTATTGATAATAAGAAAGTAAGCAAAAACCATAGTAATGTTCTTTTTAGATGGTATCTTTTAAAAAACTGTAAATAATTTCCGTGGAAACGTTAGTTTGAAACGTCAACTTGTTTTGTATATTTCAACATTAGTTGTCAGTTAATTTAAGTATGAAGTTCGTTAACTTCAAGTCTGACAAATAGTTATATTAACGGAAATGCATAAAATAACAGTTTTACAAATGTATAGGTTTGTGATATATCGTTTGAAAGGTATCTTCATTCTCTATTCAAAAATGTTAACGATTTCAAGTTTATTGCAACAGTTAAGATAAAATAAATTAAAATCGTGTGTTACCGAAATTTGATAAAATACACTTAAAAACTCAAATGGAATGCATAGCGTAATGAATTGTAGAAAACGAAAAAGAGCTGTGGATTTTAATGAAGTAGAACATCCTAATCTCAAATAAAACTGTCTTCTAACATTATTTAACATATCAGGCTTGACCGACATAATCGCAAGTGTTATGCATTCTAATGTGGTAGTGCTCCATTGTGCTGAAACCATATCGTATTCACTGAAACTTGAGGGTTTCTTGGATCAGGACATCATTTTGAAGTAGTGTCAAATAATTATCGCCATTCAAGTTGCCCTCAGTGAAAAAGGGACCAATGATATGATTTCCTACAATCCCTGCCCAAAAATCAACCTTTTAAGGGTATTGCGTGTTCTTCTCCCATCCAGTGAGGATTTTCCGTTGACCAGTATCGGCAATTTTGCCGATTAGCATGACCGTTAAGAGACAAAGTACTCTCATTTTAGATAAATACGAAATCTTGCATGGGAGGTGTCAACATGGTTTTAGAAAAGGCCGATCCACCGAAACGGCAACGAC
>WOGO01004475.1:0-14790 GCA_015342085.1 Leptinotarsa defecta | reverse complement strand
GAGATTCCCAAAATCATAATAGTGATGTTGATTAACTATTCCTGAAAAAAATGTAGTTATTTGTTGTTGACATGCGGGTGGTGAATTAAAATATTGTATGCAAAATAGGTTATTTCTGGAATAACTTGGCAATGCCGCAATGGAAATTCGAAAACAAAAATTCCTTAGAGAGCTGCTCTAAATATGGAATCGAATGACGTTTTCATATACTGAGTGTTCCATTTAAAAAATGCGAGAAAATAATTTTAAAAGATAGTATTTATCGAAAAAAAATTGAACAATTCAAAAAATGTTTTCCCTGATAGGAATGGACCGAGGGAATCTAGTTGACTCATCCTGTATATATTTAATTTGAAATATTAGGAGAACAAAATATCATGAGAGTTGGTTTCAATTGAGCTTTCCACATTCAACTGTCATAGATCTACGGTTGACCAAGATATAACTAACTGAAATGGTACATTTTATATTCGTTTGAATTGATGATGCATTCTGGCTACTTTGTTCGTTGAGTAGTTTAAATTTGGTATGAAACCAATAAACTCAACTTAAACTATTCATTCATTTATCTGTGCTAAAAATCGCACGTTAAAAGGTGAGCCCTTGTTAAACCTTAGCTCGCACTATTTTCGACTTCTGAAAGTGGTCGTTCGTGGGATAGTCACAGCTGGTTGAAGGAAGAATAGGTTTTACCTGATTTGTTTATGGGATTAATATCAGGGTTTTCAAAAGAAATAAAAAATAAAATAACATGATGACAGGTACCTTAACAAATAACAACGAGAAAAATACTTGTTTTCAATGTTATTATATTTCTCTAGGGATATTGTATTTATTATTCTTTCTGGTAATCGTATGTTGTATTACTTTTTATCCAAACTATTTATTTATCTGGTATAATTATGGTACCTATAAGTTTCAAACTATTTATTACCAATTTATTACAAATTTCACCCACATTTAAATGGTCTTTACAAATGAAAGAAGTGGTATTTATTGATAACTATTTAGAACCATTCACGCTGCTTCAAACCATATATTTTGTTCATTATACTATGAAAGTCTTTTTTGAAATAGACACGGTGCTGGTTTTGAAATATTAGCAATACACCATATTACATTTGTAAATCATTTCTCTAATGGAACTCTTCACAGAAATAGCAAAATACACAACTTCAATTTTATTCAATACATATTGACTCAATATTGATAGGAAATGATAGAATCAAGTATTGCCAAGCTGATAGATTTTGATGATTCTTTAGGTTTGAATACATTTGAAAGTGCACACACACACACACACACACACACACACACACAGGTATCCATACTTGGGAAACACGTCGATGCCACCGACGCATACATCTCTTTTGACGTCACAAATATTTTTGGCGCGTTTTTTTTCTGTTTGAATTTCTGTTGTTTCTATAGCTATCCAAAATTGCCGTATTTTGGAAATATTTTGCATACGCAATAATAAAGTATAGCCAATAAAAAAATATGTGCAAGTTGCCTATTGCTATATGCATTTCACCAACGCATCTTTATATCACTGGTTCAGGCAGTAATCAAACTAAAAAATTCATCTGGTCATTTGGTATACTTTTCCTAAGATAACTCATGGAAAAGCCGAACATATTAGTGATAACAAGATCGCCACTCAGTAAAAAATGCTACAATCTCACATCATATATGAAACAGCTCGGTCAGTCACATCCAATCCCTTAGTCTTAGACTAAACTTTAACAATATCCCAGACATAGTTTTTCTTCTGGCAGACGAAGGTAATGTCACTATTACTACTCAACACCACAGACTACATTGACAAGATGAAAACATACTCGACTCTCCGGAATTCCAACCATCAACCAGGGACCCCATTATATACCTTGAAATGAATACCAAAGCACCCATCAACATTTCCAACTTACCCGCTGACAAGAAAAAATATCTCATTCCAAGAGAGAAATCTTCTCAAACACCTTGTGTATACGGTCTTCCAAAAATATGCACACTCACCAAACATTTCACTTCGTCCCATCGTCAGTGCTTTTGGATCCCCTACACACGTCCTTGGCAAACACTTTGCAAATACCCTCCAACCACCAGCCAAACATTTCTCATCATATGTCTGAAACTATCACTTTATTGAAATCCTTCAATATCTCACAAACAGGCATCCGTGCCAGCTTTAATGTAGTTTCTCTTTTCACTAGTAGTGAAAAGCACCTATTTCCTATTTAAAGGCAAATTTTTCAAACGAATGGTAAGCAAACCCCACGGGTTCACCACTCTCTTCAGTCCTTGCATTGATGACTTTGAAACCAAAGCCAATGAACGTATGACCTCAAGCCCCAACATCGGCCGCCGACGAGATTTGTCCCGTTTTTCATAGCAGTTTTCACAGCAAGGCAACTAGTTGAGAACCAGAGTCCGAACACAACGCAGGCAGCGATGTTTCGACCCGCCATAGGCCTCATTAGTGGTGCTAGGTTAAACCATTGCTGGACTCAACCGTCCTTGAAGAATAAGTCTGGGTGAATGACGTCAATGAAATGTCCCCCTACGAATACGCCATCTATGGGATCGACAAAAACTCAACCCTCGAACATCAAAGAAAAACGAGGCTCCCGACGCGGGATATGTCATCACCTTCACTTGAAATGCTTAATTTTTTACTGCATTCTTAACATGTATAATCTGACAGATATCAAATTCTATTTTGTCATCTAAATCAATAATAATTAGTGAAATCAAGAGAATAATAAAAGTATAATAAAGGTCCTAAGATTCTCCCCTGAGGTAATTCCGATTTCACTTGTAATCAAGCAGACATTTTGTTGTCAATTTCAACAAATAGTGTCCTATAATTGAGATGTGAGGAAAGCATAATTCAAGATGAGTAATCAAATTCTAAAAAAATGTAACAGAACTTTGAAAACCATATGTCATGCTTTAGAATAATCTTACAAATCAATAAACAAATTTAATCATTGTCGTTGGCTCTGAGAATATGGTGGAATAACATTGTCATGACCGTTTTCCAAAAGTCGTAAGTAGTTTCTAATTGAATATTCATTAATGAAGTAATTGATAAAAGGAATGATTATAAAACAACACATATCAATGAGATTATTATATTAATATTATCATGCAATACGGCTTAATTTTCATACTATTGATCTCTGAAATTTGAGTTTCACAAGTGCCACTGAAAGTAAAAGAACTTAATGCATTTTTTATATTCAAAAAAATAGTAATCGAGTATAAATCATCATTTATTTCATTTTCAGATGTCGAAAGAATAATTTAAATCATCGACATTTCCGAATATAATTGTTATAATTTTTTTAAATCAAAACATTTTTTTGTACATTTCATGCTTCTTCAGAGTGTAATGTTCAAATAAGTGTTTAAGTTAAGCTTTTTTTCTGCTTTGCTAGCCGAGTTAGTGAGTTTTCTGTAACATACTCAGTGATGCGGCAAATGTGAGTGTTTGAAGCTTTTAAAAGCATTGTTCCTAAGTTTTAGCATTAATTTTATATTGTTAGTAACTCAGAGTACAAATAGCTTAAATATCAAGAACAGGGTTAAACACTGATTAGTATTACTTTCATGTATCAGATGCCAGGACAGGTCACTTACATTATTTCTAAATTGATTTGACCTTATTCATTGATCCGAATTGAATTATTTTTTTATGGTCAGGAATCGCAAAATCAAATTTTTAAGTTACAAAATATCGAAGTGATTCGAAATATAAGTGTCTTCAACTTGACTTTCATATCTAATGATTTCAAAATTAATTATGATCAGAGATCAATTAATAAGAACATGCAATTTGAAGTTAATCATATAGGTTCTTGAATAACTCCTTTAAAAAGAACATAAGGAATTAAACTCTCCAATGCAAATGTTATTGCTGTAATTATTGAATATTTCGTTTAGTAACAGCTATAAACTGTACCCATTCTTATATTTTATGGTCAGGAATCGCAAAATCAAATTTTTTTAAGTTACAAAATATCGAACAGTAATCCGAAATTAAGTGTCTTCAACTTTACCTCCACATCTACTGATTTCAAAATTAATTATGATCAGATCAATTAATAAGGATATGCAATTTGTAGTTAATCATATAGGTTCTTAAATAACTGCTTTGAAATGAAACGACTCTGATATAGATATGCATTGTGGCATTTGACTGAATAGCTGACATAAGGAATTAAACTCCCCAATGCATATGTTATTGCTGTAATTATTGAATATTTCGTTTAGTAACAGCTATAAACTATACCCACTCCTATATTTTTCGTGTACATGATTTTTATTTACAAAGTTTACAAATAATCATTACATTCCCTATGGAATATATAAAATTCAATATTTTCAATTATGTACACATGGATTCCTCTTCTATAAATAAGTCTGCCATTTCGAATGAAATTATAATTCTCAACACTTTCACTAATCAGTGAAAATCTTACAATATATTGTTTCTTGAATACTTATAGATTTTCATCGAGTATTGGCCAATTCCATCATATTATATCAGGTGGAGTTCATTTTTCAAATGTGCCAATTTACTCAACTCAAACAATAATTGTAAGAAAATGTGACATCATATTTTGATTGCTTTGAAAATCGAACAATACCGCCATTTCCAATTTATCAATATAATTGGGTGTAATACATATGCCAAAAAGATACATAATAGCTTGCGGATGATATATCGCGTTCTATTCTTACGTACAACAAAGCACTGTGACAGAGAATAGGAGAACGAGAACTAGCGCCAGCGACAATCAGCGAAACGGTATAGTATACTAAGGCGAAGTGGCGACGCGACTCGATACAATACTGTGTGATACCGTCGTGTATCATTCTTGAATACCGTTCCTCAAATACCGACCTATCTCTAGTTATACACAACCCTGCAGTACGAAAAATCATTTGACATTATCTGAAAAATAAACTCCTTTGTGCTTCGAACCAACGACCTACCTATACCTACTTTGAAGCAAACGCTGAACTGCATGATCCACAGCTATATCAGATGAATGCGAAAAATGATTGCCTTCTAGAGAATGGGAAAAGTATGTGATCAATCAAAAGTATTATCGAAAAATAATATAAACAGAATATAAAGTATATGAAGTTGTTACTATTGATAACTTTTTTAGACATGTGGAAACAAGTTTTCAAAGGGGATTTAAAACATAAACTTTGATCTTCTAATAAATGTCCAATTTTCATTATTTCTATAGAAACAAAAGTTCTAATTTGAAAAAATACTTATTTTTATCAGTTCACAGAAGATGGTCTCATATAAGATTTGTTTGGATGCAATAGGTATAATTAAATTTGACACACGAAAATTGACGTGTTTATATAACATCTCGAAACGAACGGCTTTTGTATGACAGTCATAAGCACATAATATATAAGCTATTTTATAATTAATCAAAATAATTGTTTTTATTTGTATAATGTGGCCTCAAAATAGCATCATTTTGGATGAATGGACTTTTATCTTCAAATATTTTTCTGTTTGTAATAATACAGATTTAAAAGATATACATTTTCGTTAGCCAAAGCTATCCCTATTTTCAAGAGGGATAACACCCAATGTATTAAAAATTCAGATGATCACTATGATCATCTCAGTACGAACATGATTGTTTGGAACTTTTTAGGTCAATCTGCAGATGTCTTACGAAAATTGACATATGACCGAAAGTTTGCAAACACAATGTTTACCGGTTTGACATAAACCAACATTAAGACATTTCGAGGGAATTTCTGTTAAAATGGCAAACATAATATTTCGGAGAAATTTCAATTCAAATTGTAATTTTTACTTTTTTTTTTGTTTTCCATGAATTTGGCTCGACCATCTTGTTGTAATGGTCCCTTTGAAATACAAAATTGATGAAGAATTAACTGAGGTCACTAAAGAAATGCTTTATTTCAGATGCTGTTGCTTGAAAGAGTGGAGAACTTGCGAGAAGAAGCTGAAGATGTTTTAGATGGAGTTGAAAACCCTAACCAATTTTTCAATCGAACAGTCATGAGATAATTAGTATGTATTCAAGTGAAATTTACTTTGTAAAAATGTTTAATTACCGTTTTTTGTATAAACAAGGAAGTAAACTTAAAGTAGGTAACTTCTTTCTATTCTTTACATTGTTGTCCTTTCTAAAATCCATAAAATAAAACAAATCATGTGATAAATCCTTCCAAGTATTTTTGAAACCATAGTGTTGTACCCACTTGATGAACTCTTCAATGTCTTCAAATCTGCTCTCAACTTCAGCTATTTTCAACGTTCCTCTGAAAAAGAGTTATTTGATATCATCTGCGGTTGATGTAAAGCTGACAACAATTTTCCAAATGGTTATGTTATGCCTAACAATACATTCCTTTTAATAATTATCATTGTACTTAGAAACAAAGCCACTTAACAAATGTCTGTTAGTTTTAAGTCAATCACCAATCAAAAATACCTGATGCAAAAATCATCTTGGTAACATGAACTACAGTATAGTTTACCACTCACCCAGTTTTCAAGACCCTGTTGGCTTCTAATATATATTCATTCAGATTTGTTCCCATGAGTGACAAACAGAACACAACTATATCTACAGAACTGTTTTCTAATGGCACCCTGGAGATATCACAAGCAATTACAGTTTCGTCTGTTGCCACCAGATCAAAGGAGAATACTTTTTGCTTTACTGTCTTGGACAATTTTGCATCTCCACAACCAAAATCGGCTATGACATGAGATTTTGGCCTGCAAATTGAAAAAAATATAAGATAAAATATATATTTCTGAAGATACTCAATTCCTCTGAGAGGAAAAAAGTGTAGCAGTTTCTGTATGATAATGTTATAATGAAATGTTATAGATATTTTTCATAACACCATTTGTATTAATAGTAAAATGGTAATGAATATCAATTTGCTACAAAGAACAGCCGTGTATGTTATTTGTAGATAAACTGTAATTGATTCAAATTGGAAATATACTCAGAACATATACAACATATTTTATCAACGACCACACAAACAATTTATCAGTGTCAATTATCTATAATTATCTCCACAACTAGAATGATAATTAAAAAAATGTACATCTGTAAAACATAGGAAATTTATAATTTATTCATTTTCATTTGAAAAATAACTTAACCCTTTTTGTTATTTATATATCTTACAATAATTTTGTACTTTTAAGTGTATTCCCTTATACTCAAAAATATTATTTCATTAGAAGAAAATGTAAATTTTTTAGTGTCTACACCATGCGTGCATATAAGGAAGGTGTCACCAGTGATGACAATAATAACAATAGTAGTAGCAAAGATAATAGCATTATCTGGTCCCACATATACACAAAGGTGAATACCAAACACGGAATCCAAAAACAAAGCATTCGTGATCCAATACCTGGCAGCACTATTTCAACCCACCATAGATCTCATGATGCTGGGCTGAACTTCGTATGCTTTGTTGGACTCAACTGTCCTTAATATCAAAGATAAACAAGGTTCCCCAAAGCGGTCCGTAGCAAAGCCAAGTTTCCACATCGACCGCTAAACAATATTCCTCCTCTGTCTTTCTCTGTAAGGCATTGTTGTTGGACATCTGTTGATCTCATAGATGGTGGCTTCATAAGGGGACAGTTATCGCCAATTCCTTCTCGTATTAAGTTGAACTATGAAGAACTTGTCAAGACCGAAAGAAATAACCAGAATAGTCACACTCAATCAACAAAGTGAAGCAATTTATGAATAAACTCATATATTCTAAATTTCTTGAAATATATATTGACCAGAAGTTCACATGGAATGTTCATACAGATCATATTGTATCCAAACTGAGCAGTGTATACTTTGTCAAGAGACAATTACAAGTAAAGTGTCGCTATAATTTTTTAAGCTGGCTTCTAATTGTCTTGTTCATTCAACACTGAGCTTTGGTCTCATTTTTTGGAGTAATTCTGCTCACACACAAAAAGTATTCTTGTTACAGAAAACAATTTTGAGATGTATGCCACACCTCGTAAGAGAGAGAGAGAAATGTAGAGAAATATTTGTTTGGTTAGGAATTCTAACTCTGTCATGTTTGAATATGTAGATATGATATAATCACACAGTTCATTAATAGGTGGAATTGAGACGTTGAAATTATTCAAATCAATATTGTTTGATTTTTTTATGTAAAAATGCATTTCATTCAATAGATGAATGAGATTTTGACATTTGTCATAATATTGTTTTCTAAAATTGTATATAGTTCCTTTCTATAAATTGAGTAGTCCCTGAATATTGATGATATGCTTTTATTTTTATGTTGTTTATATTTTTCATTCATATGTCGAGTAGTCCGATAAGTTTCATAAAGATGGCTTTATATACTGGAAATATATCTATCTATCTATATCTTACATTTTTTTATCCAATAAGTACTTACATTGTTTTAATACTTTTGATGATTACATCAAGTGGATTCATGGGCCACCTTTTAACCTGTTTTCTATACCCCTCATGATAAGCCTGGAAAGCATCTGGATCACTTTGAAATATCTTTTGAGCTTCTTTGCTATTCGTAGTATATATTTGTTCATTAAGAAAACGAAACCTTGCAGCTTTCAATTTATCTAACATCTTCTGTCTCAATGTTAGCTGAGGTTTTTTTTCAATTGGTTTTGCAAGTGCCTGTTTAAGTTTTTCAAAAAATTTCATTTTTTTATTTACTGACGTGGTTTGATGATCGAAATTCAAATTTTTATTTGAAGATTTGCTGAGTGCCACTATTGGTTTTTTGTTACCATCTTTTTTTATCAATACTTCTTCATCAGTTATGTTTACTTGATTTATAAAAGTTCCATGTTGCATTGTAGTTTCTAACCTTTTTTTCAAATTCTTATATTTTTTCTTTGCCTTTGAATGTTCATTTTTCATAGGTCCGGACTTCAAGATTGTTTTATTATTATGTTTCTTCTTTTCTCCTTTATCGCCTGATATTTCTACTTGAACTTCATTCCTATTATTTTTTTCACCTTCACAATCTTTAGTTTTAACTATATTTAAATTTTGGCGCTCTTGTTTCTTTCTTATTTTCTTTAAACGTTTCTTCTTACTTTTGGTGAAGTTTTCCAACATTTTTGATTTTTCATTTGGCTTAGTATTATTTGATTTTGAGTTTTTTTCCAAAGAATTTCTATGTTTTTTACTCAATCGTGAAATGGATCTTTTGAGTTCGTTTTGCTCCTTTACGCCTCTTTTAAGATTCTTGATTAGATCCTTAAAAAACAAAAAACCAACCCTCAATGATTGTGAATGAATCAATAAACTATGATATTTTTCTTTATATATAAAAATCAGAGGATAACATGTTGAACATATTCACTGATAGCATTTATTGACATTATCAGTAATAGTACAGTTGACTCGCGATAGTCCGACACTTTACAGTCCGACACGCTCGGTAGTCCGACGCTGCGCCGTATGAGTCATCGGTCTAGTCTACTCGGTCTTGCCTGTAAAACCCATTCATGTTGTTTTATGATTGTTGTGTTATGATAGTGCTGTGTTGTGTTATGTTATGTTGTGTTATGTTATGTTGTGTTATGATAGAACAATATGGCAGAGCTATCAACACCTGTTTTAAGTTACGCCCCTGAAAATGGAGGGTTAACATGCAAGCATTGTCAGAAAAAAGTGGTGAATCGAGTTAAGTGTAGTAAGTGTAGTGAATTGTTTCATCCGGCATGTCTGAAGCAAGCGAGAGACCAGAAAAAGACGGGCTGTAAGCATGAAGCAGAAGAGGTTAATGATAAAGAAGTAACCGAGGAAAGTTTTCTAAAGGAAGAGAACAAATTGTTAAGGCAGATAATCCTGGACAAAGATGTTATCATACACGATAAAGAAGTCATAATCTTAATGCAAAAGGACAAAATTGCTTTATTAGAGGAAAAAATTAAACTGCTTAGCATCGAAAATAAAGCAAACCAAAGAAGCCAAAAAAAGCATGACACAAAAAACCAACAAAACATACAAACAATCTTTGCTGCAAGAAATGAGCAGCCACAAAAAAAGATATGGAATAAAAAAAGTGATGTTATTTTGAATCCCAATGACGAAGTATATCACAAAGGGAAATCCAAAACACAGGAGGAGCCAAAAATCCGAAGTGCACAAGTTGGTGGTGAAATAATGCAAATTCAAATGCAACAAAAGTTTGATGAAATCATAAATCTGAATGTAGAAGACAGATATGGAAAGGAGGAGGATGAATTCATAGAAGTAAAAAGTAGAAGGAAAAAATATATGATAGGAAGCGGTGCTGGAAATAAGGACCTTTATGGACGGGAGAACCCGGATAAGAAAATTTGGCTGTTCTTATCTAGAGTTCCGGACGCAATCATATCTGAAAATATAGTGAGCTTTATTGAAGCACGTATAAATTCTAAAAGCAATCATGTCACAAAATTAGCAACTAGAAGTACCCGTGATGATGACCAAGCATTTATAGTAGGAGTGGAGCCACAATTTAAGGAACAACTCTATGAGCCCAGTTTTTGGCCAGAAAAAATATTATTTAGTCGCTTTAATTTCAATCGTGGACGACACCTTCTACCTGATAATTCACAACACAGGGGAAATCCATCTAGTGACACTTCTTGTCCTATATCTTTTTTATAAATTACGACTCTCAGAGAGGCGGTAAATCAATAGTGATACCAGATCAAACGCAAGTCCTGCTGGAAAATCAAAACTATGGAGAGATAAAAGGAGCAAATGACAATGGAAAGATAAATATAATGCATTGTAATGTTCGAGGAATAGCTGGTAAGGCTACTGATCTTGAAATCATCTTGGATCAATACAATACATTTGCTGCGTTACAGAGCACTGGCTAAAATACCAACAATTAGAATATTTCAAATTGAATAATTTTCATTTAGTAAATAGTTTTTGTCATAATGATCGCAATCATGGTGGCACTGCCGTTTTTGTGAAGAACCATCTAGTTACAATATCAAAGCCAATAAACTTCCATGGCAATGTAGAAAAGCATTTTGAAGCCACTATAATATGTACAGAATTTACCAAAGGCAGACCTAAACTGTTTGTAGTAAATATTTATCGTACACCTGATAGTGATATTAAAATATTTTGTGATAAATTATATGAACTGATCTGTAGTATATATACTGACAAAGACTATCTGATAATATGCGGAGATATCAATATAAATTTTTTGAAAGACACTTTGTTTGTTAGAGAGATAAACAATATTCTCAATGAATTTGGAATGGTAAATCATATCAAACTTGCTACTCGTATTACCAATCGAAGTCTCACTTCTATTGATGTAATTTTTTCCAACATTGATGTTGAAAAGCAACTAATCAAAGAAAATCATTTATCTGATCACACTTTCCAAATATGCCAGTTTAAAGTCCAGTATGAAAGAACAAAAACTGTTGAAGTTTTATTAAAACGCGATATGTCAGAAAATAATTTAATAACTTTCAAAAATTTGTTAGAAAGGGAAACATGGGAAGACGTGTTCACGTCAATTAACACCGATGATAAATTTAAAAGCTTCTATATCACATTTCAATATTGTTACAACATTGCTTTTCCTTGAAAAAAAACCTATGTTAACAAAAATAAGAAACCATGGTACTCTTCTGAATTAAAGGAACTCCATAACATGTTATGTGAAATGTCAAAAATTGTAAAAAGTTCATTTAATGATTTGGTCAAAAGTAGGTATAACATGTTAAAGCACTACTATAAAGAAAAAGTGAAAATAGCAAAACACACATATAACAATGATAGGCTGCAAAGGGCACCAAACCTGATGAGAGAAAGTTGGAAAATAATTAACGAGTCAAAAAATAAACCAAATTTCAATTCAGTAAATCAACTTACTGTTAATGATAAAAAAATAGCAGATCACGAAGAAATAAGTAATATTTTCAGTAAACATTTTATGAATGTAAAATGTACAAGGCCGGAGCCTGATAAATTGAAATTAGGTCCTTTCAATGAACATAGCTTTTTCCTTTGTCCAACCACTCCTCAGGAGATTGAAGAATATATAACTAAAACAACAAGTAAACATGCTTCTGGGATAGATGATATATGTGGAAAAGCTGTAAGGTTTGTCAAGGAAACGATAGGTTTGCCTTTAGCTCACATAATCAATGAATCTTTTTTGTCAGGACAGTACCCATTGATTCTAAAGGTCTCTAAATCTATACCAATTTTCAAAAACAAAGGATCTAGAGAGATAGTAGATAATTACCGAAATGTCTGCTTACAGAGCCAACTAGCCAAAATTTTTGATATGGCATATAATGAACGTCTCAATAAATTTTTGAATCAACATAACTTATTATTTGATTGTCAGAATGGATTTAGAAGGAACAAATCAACAAATACCGCCATATCTGATCTCAATACTACCGTCTATAGCTGCCTTAATAATAAACAAAATCCCATTGCTCTTTATTTTGACCTAAGTAGAGCGTTTGATACAGTTGATCACCAACTACTCTTGGAAAAATTACACCGAATTGGCATACGAGGAGTTACAAGTGATTGGATTGCTTCATATCTCCATGACAGACAACAAATAGTGGTGATAAACGGTAAAAAATCTAAAGAAAATATTGTGAACATTGGTGTCCCTCAGGGGTCTATATTGGGGCCAGTTCTCTTCACAATTTTTATAAATGATATGGTTTATTCATGCTCTGAGCCAAAAAAAATCATTATGTATGCTGATGATACTAATATTCTGATTTCTGAGAATAAATTACAGGATACTGTAATCAAGGCAAATATTTGTGCTAATGATTTTCATGAGTGGTGTGTGTTCAACGGATTGCTAGTGAATTTGTCCAAGACATTTTTTATGGTGTTTACAACAAAAAATATAAATTATGATTTCAGTCCTCTAATAAGAGTTAATCATCAAACAATAGAACAGGTGAATTACATCAAATTTCTAGGTATCAAAGTAGATCAAAAAATGACATGGGATCCTCATATTAATGATCTAACAAATAAATTAAGCACAAGTTGCTTCATCATCAGGCAATTGAAAGGTACAATATCTCTGGAAACCCTTAAACTGGCTTATTTTGGAATAGTGCAATCGACAATAAGTTATGGAATAATGTTTTGGGGTAACTCTGTACATATGAATAGAGTTTTTGTTANNATGTATATCAAGGTATTAAATGTTATAACAAACTCATGGCTATTCATCCTGAGTTAAGTTTAATGAGTAGGAATGAACTAAAATGAATTTTTAAAAAACAAGGTGTTCTACTCTCTTCAAGAATAATTAAATTGTTGATGTTCATTGTATATTTTAATATTTTACTTATCAAATATGTATATGTATAATCTTGTAAATTTTAATTACTTTGTACATGTGAACTTTAGTGATGAATAAACTTCTATTCTATTCTACAAATCCTGGATCTCAATGCAGTTGAGCATGTGTGGGACTGCCTTGAATGTGCTGCTCGTCTCTTGGATAGGTTAATCTGGAACAGCAATAATTCTTAACCTCAAAAGCTTGCGTTTTTGTAAAACTGTTTAGTGAAAATCTCATGATAAAGTGTTTCTTCAATAACAAAATCTTATTTATTCATACCAATTTAAGTGTCAATTAATCAATCGTTATGAATCTTATAAAAAAAATTACTGAAAACTGCAATTTTTTTGAAAATTAAAAGTGATGCGTTAGTTGTCTGTGGTGTAAATTTTAAAATGTTATAATCCTATTGTATTTCAGGAGGAAATTGAAAAACCAAAAGAAGAAATATTCATACCCGCCCTGGCTATATCGAAGGAAGGCAAAAAGGCAGATCGGGTTTCCCAAATACAAGCAATTGAAGCCAAACTAAAATTGATGGAGAAGAAGGCAGAAGATGAATTGAAGATAAATGATTCTGTAGCAACTAAACAACCTGTAATAGTTCAATATCAATCCAACAAGATCCAGAGTATAAATTCTACTAGTGGTTCAAGTAATTTCAGACATAAACAGAACTCAAGGCGGAGAGATAGACATAGTAAGCCTTACAGTAGAAATAAACTGAATAGATGAAATTTTTCAGATTCATTGATATTTGATACCCGAATTTGTAAGTTATTTATTGCCACCATTTCGTGTTGTATAGTAATGAGTTAGGCATAATATAAGTGAAAGAATCTCAGTTATAACTTATTAAAAAAAACCTGAAACTTAAAAATAAGTCTACTTTATTTCAATGTTTGGGATAAGTGTTGTTAGTTATTAAACCAACAGCTGACATTTTTAATATCTCGTATTAGAGATCGACACCCTTCTATAAAAAATTTCAGAAAAACGTAACATCAATCATTTCTTTGGTCAGCATTTAAATTATAATGCCACACAGTTTAATCGGGTATACCACAGGGTTCTCATTTAGGGCCATTGCTTTTCAACCTATTTGTAAATGACTTGAAAGATGTTATTCTTTATAGTGAATTTCCTTGGTTTGCTGATGACCTGAAGATGTTTTAAGTTATTCATGACTCAATTGATACAGAATTATTATAGTATGATTTATCTAACTTTGTTCACTGGTGTGATATAAATCTACTGCAATTAAATATAGAGAAATGCCAAAAACTTTCTTTTTTCTGAAACAAAAATCTCATTAACCGTTCATGTAAAATCAATCAATTAGAACTGAAAACAACAAACAACCAGAGATTCAGGAATCAC
>WOGO01004474.1:0-13247 GCA_015342085.1 Leptinotarsa defecta | reverse complement strand
ACAACTTTTTCCTAATTTAACCTAAGCTGTATCTCCAACAGGTACTGAGATTCCCATGCTTAGGATCCTTATCTTGGACACACTGTATATATATTATTTTCTATAAAATTTTAAATTTATTGTGGGTTTTCATTGATGAATTAACATTTCTGAATAGATTTTTTATTTTTATTTATTATTTTTTACCACAAGATATGGAACAACAATCGACGCAGTTTTATCCAGATATCTTTCTAATTTTCATTTGATAGCATATGAATCTCATTTCTCATACCATTAGCCTATTTGTCTCGATCTAAAAATCAATCAGAGTAAGCCAAGTGCGTCTATAGAAGTTTTACTTCAATCTTGTAGAAAGTTAATCAAGAGGTGTCCATCTTCGGACGCGAATTCAACATTGAAATCTCTTGCTGAAATTTGTGGCAACGTATGATAGTTTTCTCCCAATTCTTCAGACTCTACTCGACCGTAAATATGTACTCGCACCTCTCTCTCTTACCCTTTCAGTGATATACGAGAAGTAACTCTCTCTTTCTATCTTCACTAACTTATTACTTCCCCTCAACTTCCATTTGCCTCGCCCGATCACACTTTTCGTAACGCTCTAGTCACGCATTCACCAGTTTACTCCCCAAGTCAAGCGCGCGTGAAGAAGTTTTACTTCAATTAATTGTTGACCGCGTCTTCATTTGCAAAGGCAGGAAAATTTTGTTATGTATTTGTCTATTTTTGTGTTTTTAGACAAAATATTTGAGTGTTTCTTTTAGTTGACAAAATTTTTAATTTATTAACCGATTGAAATGAATCGAACACTAAATGTTGAGTGGAGCTAACCACAATATATTAGTGAAAACCGTAGCAATTAAGCCGTCTTTGAGATTAGTACCCACAAACTCACAAACACACTGGCAAAAATTCTGAAAATCAATGTTTTGGATTTTATTGAATTAATAAAGGATGGTTCGACAAACTAGTTGCCTAGTGAATATTAGTGGAGTTTTTTCCCAACACCAAACCATTATTTTAACATCTCGACAAGTGTTTCGATCACCAAGTTTAAATTGAGTTTAATCTTCCTCTTGAAAATGATCACTTGGTGATCGAAACACGTATCGAGGTGTTGAAATAATGGTTTGGTGTTGGGAAAAAACTAAAGTAATATTCATCCCTACAACGAAGATTCCAAACAGTGCACACCTAGTTTCCTAGTATATCAAATATTCCGCTCTTTTGGTACAAACATTCCGTGGGTTGTCAAAGGTTTTCGCTATAAATAACATTTAGTATCTATTTTTGAGATACCTCTATTTTTCCATTAAACTGTTGAGGAGTCCGCCCTTATACATTGATGCTGCATGTTGAATAAGACCGTACAATTCGTAATATATCTTTTTTTTTCTAATTGAATCGGCCGTTACTTGATGAAGATCCATAGTAATTTCATAAACTACACCTTATGATTTACTCTTCATAAACTTTATTTTTATTTATTTTTCAATGCAACGTATGTTTCGCCACAGTAGCTTTTCCGTAATGAATAACGTCGTGATATTTTAGAAAAATAAAAATTAAATTTGTGAAGATCAAATCGTAAGGTGAAGTTTATAACATATCATTTTGAGTTGACTGACTTCTCAAATTATTCAACCTCATTTGCCTGTATGGATTCCTAGATATTTCATTTCGTTTTTTGAAGTTATCTCCATAAGGTCACGAATCGAGTTTAGTTTTATGGTTTTTTAATTTGGCACTTTCCATTATAACTTGTAAAGGGTAAGAAGGATTTTCATTGATGGTGAGTAACTGGTTACTGCACAGATGTTAACGCTGCAGGTGAACACCTTTGTTTTTCTCCGGAATAAAAAACACTGGATGGAAGATACTTCTTCGTAGCAGCATGAAATGTTCAAAATATTGGTAATGCATCTTAATATTTTCATCTGGTACTAGAAACGTTTCATTATTTTTATTATTAACTATTTCATCTTAAATTCAATTTGTAGTTTATTACGAAAACTGTCAGATGTTTCCTCCTGAATATTTCTGTTTCAGACTGCCGCATTACACAAGTTCCAGACTAGGAGTCCTACATCCAGCCGCCCACCATCTTCGGGATGTGATTAATGCGAGCCACAACTGTCTTTCGGAGAAAAAGTATAGATTTTTTCAGGATTCTTGTATGATTGCTTCCCGTTATGCCGCGATATAGAGAGCGACGCAGAGCACCAAGGCGCAAGTCTTTGACGTCAAACCGCCTCCACACTTAGTCTGGTGTGGAAAATACAAACGAACGGGGTTGTGAGCAGTTTTCCGCGAAAACTCCGACGGGTTCAATAAACATGTCTGTGATAGCGTTTTTTTCATCAATTAGTTGAAGGATAACCACCCACACTTTCAACAACAAGTAAGACAACATTAGTTTTTAATTTATGAATTTTTTTAATGTTTTAATTTCGATTTGTCAGTAGAATGCTCCAACTGAAATAGTTAAACAATATCAAAAAACTGTATAACAGATGTAATAACATTTTGACAGCTGCCGAAACGTGTTGTCTACTTATGTGGGAAAAATTTCCTCAATGAATCGGGCATGTACATTGACGGAAAGTAAGGGAGATAGACAGAGCGATCAATAGAGTATACGAGACTTGAGATACGGTCTTTTGATCTGAGGGCTATTATGCCGAGACAAACTTTTACTGCCAGAAATAGGCTACTGATACCGGGTGTTTCATCGGTACTATTATTTTGACCTGTGTGTAAAAATAATTTTGCCTAGTCGATTTTGCTGCTTCCTAGTTCCATCCTGAATGAGTGTCAATATCAGCAGTATGACACGTGAGGATGCGGAATTATTATTCGAAATTCAGATATGGCTACGCTTTATTTGGGGCATCGGTACGAAAGATAATATATTGAAGAAACTTATTAATATGAACAAGATCTTTGATGCAGTAATAAATGAATATTCGAGTTTCTCTGAAAATAATCATTTTGAAACCCAAAAAAAATTGAAGTCTATTGGATATTGATAATAATGTTCGATAATACCGTTGAACTGTTATTTGAGTCGAAGATAGTTACAACACAAATAAATGAACAGGTCTTTCATGAGTTTCATTTTTTTATGGTATTATGATCCTTCTCAATCTGAAAATAATTGATTTCATTATAAAATAATAGAACCAATTACCACTTCATGGAAACCAAATTACTATCAAATTAGTATACCCAATGAAATATTCAAATAACAGGAATGATTTCGGGAACTAAATCCTGAAATACTAAAACTACAATTTGACTAACTAATTGAATCGTAGCTGAATTGTATAAATTCAGGACTTCCACGTATCGATATTGGGATAAATTTGAAGTTTTCGAAAAACTTCTTTGCTTGCCGATGATAGATGTCATGTCATAATAAAGAATCCGAAACACTTCAGAAAAAGATAAGTGATGATCTCCTGAAAGCTCAAGATTGGTGTGACATAAAACCTGTTAACAATCAAGGCAATATGTGGTGATAAAACTTCCAGAATACTTCAATCACTTTCATTTAGTAGCCGCATCAAAACACAAAAGACACAGTAAACATATACATGGGTTTTTATTACCTCACAAACTCACATAATGACAAAGAAAAAGGATACAGCCAGGTTATTGAAACAGCTTATACTACAAGACACTTCATATCGAGATAGTGGGGTGGCACGATATTTCTTCTAGGCCTATTTCTGAAATATTTATATTATCAACAGTAGATGACTTGACAAGTATCTTGATCAGGAACTTTACACCGCCTTTTGTCATATTCACATTTGAATATCACTGGAGTTCTATCCCAACACCAAACCGTTATTTTTTTAACACCTCGATACATATTTCAATCAGCAAATGATCGTCTTCAAGAGGAAGTTTAGTTTGAACAGTTTAATCTTCTTCTTGAAGATCTTCTTGGTGATCACTTGGTGATTATCTTCTTCTTGAAGATGATCACTTGGTGATTGAAATACGTGTCGAGGTGTTAAAAATAACGGTTTGATGTTGGGATACAACTCCAGTAATATTCATTACTACATGAAAGGTGCATCACAAATCTCTACAGTTGTATCAACTTGCGAAAGAAGTCTAGTTCAATTTTTGATAATTGTTTTCCACTAGCATTTTCGCTATCTGGATACAATTGGTTTTCCTTATTTATTTTGCAACATTTGAATGTATCAACTAGCAGAAATAAAACCCATTAGTCATACATTCTATCCAAACTTTCCCATTAAGATTTGTGTAATTTTTCCACCAAACTCTCTGCTTAGCTGCAAAATTTTTATCCTTCTCACTTCTGCTATTTAGGATGCGTTTCTTAATCTTATAAATATTACTGGAGTTTTTTCTGAACACCAAATCCTTATTTTAACATCTCGATACGTGTTTCGACCACCAAGTGATCTTCTTCAAGAGGAAGTTTGACTCAGTTTTATCTTCCTCTTGAAGATGCTCTCTTGGTGATCGAAATACGTGCCGAGATGTTAAAATAACTGTTTGGTGTTGGGAACAAAATCCAGTAATATTCATTACAACAACAAAGGATCCAAACAGTGCATCACAAGTATGAAAATAATACTTGATGAAGTATCCATTTTTCTTTTCAGTGAAAAACCTTTTCTTCTTCTTTTTCACAAGTCATTAGTAACAGAGTGGAAAGGAGCAAATATCAAAAATTTTGAACTTTTTTGTTAAAAAACTAGGAGAAGTTTTCTGATATGAATTGACTTCCATAGTCTGACTCTACTACGTGTGATATGCCTGACCGAAAATCATTTTCCAAATCGAGTGAGTAATCGTCGAATTCAAAACTATGTTATTCATGATGAAAGCTTAGGGCTACAATCAGTATAACATCCCTGAAAAAGTTATTATATACTAAAACACGTATTGTGATTTTGTATATTGTTCACTGAAAATCTCACAATGGCGTGTTACTTAAATACTCCATAGAATAGAACAGAATAGAAAGGTATTAATACTGAACAACAAACAGAATGGTTTCCACTTACATTATGCACAGTATTCATTGAGTACCAGTGATACAGTAAAATCGATATAAAATATAGCGATGTAAAACAATGATTAATAAAATGACCTTAAAAAAATTCATACACATTAGAGCATTCGAAGGAGTTGTCCCCCTGTAATACTGAATGTTTCAAGTTCACAGTTCGCCACCATTTTGTTAACGGTTTCGAGACATTGTTGAAGAGGAGACAAATTTGAGACACGAAATAGATTGTCTCTTCTTCTCAGTCTTACATCAGGTACAATAAAATCAATAGTAAAGAGAATTTCAGGAATTTCAGTTTTCTAAGAATGTTAAAAATGAAAATCAGCGGTCTTTCAATGGTTGCATATTAAATTCTTGTAATTGGCTACGATATAAATAAAGACATTGTGTTTTCTGAAAAAGAGTATTCCTAATAGTCGTTTCTGGACTTTTTCTATAGTATCAGAATATAAAAAGGTCTTTGTATTCTAAATGACACTACCATATTCCAGCTTAGAACGAACAATAGAGTTGAAGAGTAACAAACAAGTGTCGTGATTGAATTCACGGCTAGATCTTAAGACAAAGCTGATTTTTCTATAACATTCAGATACTAAGTATTCAATGTGCCGAGAGAAACTGAACACAACCGTGTTCCATCTCATTGATTCTCTGTAAATTGGTGTGATTAATGAAATAGTCCTTGATAGTGGGTGACTTCTTTCGTGTGAAACTCATTATTTTGCATTTAGCTTCGTTGAGAGATAGGTCAGATATTGAAAAGTAATAAGATATATCAGAATCTTTATTGGAGACATTGAGTGGAATGTATCGAGGAGAGATACATACGTATAAGGAAATGAATATTTCGAAAAATTTTCGTCTGTGAAGAATGACATAGTTATCATTTAGAACTTTCCATATGATAAACACATCAGGTAATCGAAAAGTGAAATATCTTGAACTTATTCTTCCTTCAGAAATTCCATGCCAGTGAGTAAATTCTCAATTATATCGATCTTTGCAATTGCAATTGTCTTCCTCAAAAGTATCACAGTTATAGTAGTCCTATTGGAGATTCTAGGTAGGGAATGCTACTGAAAATCAAGAAATCTCATCGATTTTTCATTTCATTTAAACGATTCTGGAGATAAGTTATTAGACGAATTTCAGTTGAGACTCAGTGTAATTTATGATTATCTATTACCACGATTCAAGATGATACCTTTGTCCGACGTTTACGGGTGTATTAGCCGTGATCTGTAGGTTTTTATATCTTCTTCCGTTGCCGATTGATGGCCTTACAGAATGCCTGCCGCAGTAGCAGACGAAACGTCAAATATAAAATTTTGCATACCACGGCGAATAAACCCGGAAACATCTGACAACTTTGTTAGACACCAGCCGTGAAAGACGGCAAACCTAGATTTGAACAACGTTTCATACTATAGTACAATTCCATAATATATTGTATTGAAACGAAAATATTGTTGTCAAGGCTGTGAATCTGTATCAGCTAGTGGAGGGTTATAAGACCCACCTGAGCTAAAAAATTGCTTTATTAGAAAATGAAAATATTTTTTCTCATTGCAGTCAGGTAACAAAAACATAAACATGTTTCCTCAAGTTTATATCAATAAAACTAATACCTTTCAATTTTTTTGAAAAATGTGTCAAATGGGCTTTATTTTCAGCACAGACAGAAAATAAGGCCCCTATGTAATGCTCATCTACTCTGAACAGTGAAGTCATCTGCATCATCGGGAACCATGCCGGCACATTCTTCGTGCACCCAAACCTGGCATAAAACACAAGACTAAACCAGGGATCAATTTTTGTTGTGGATTTTTTCTTTTTCATTTGACAAGAATTTTGGGATGTCAACTCGGGTGTTTTTAAAACTTCTTTAAAGGTATCTTTACACAACTGGTGAGAAGGAAGAACGTGTTTTTGGTTGCTTTTGAGTACTAGATGTTCCAGGTACTGGACTATTCTGCTGTCGAAGTAGAATTAATGTTTCAGAACGAATATGTGTGATCGTCAGTTGCTTTTGAGTTCCTGATGGTTCAGGAACTGGTTCAGTATTTTCACCAAGAGGTAAATGGTCGTCATTAGAAAGGGAGTCTTCTTCCGCAGGTCTTCTTTAAAGCGTCGCAAAGGCTCCATCAGCTATAGCATTCGGATTAAATGGAAAAATTTCTGTAGCTTTAAAACCACTTGTAATGTTCGCTACATTCATGGATTTTTCCCAAACTTGTGTAAAGATACCAGAGACTCTATCCTTATTTAAACGACGATGTGGATGCTGATCCCAATATGTTAGTAGCTGATCGTCCCAATAATGTTCAAACGATCGGAATGCAGCCTTGTCTAAAGCCTATAGCTCGTGAATTGTGTTACTAAGAAGACAAAGTAACTCCACGATAATTTCTTCAGCCTTGCTCGCTATTGAAATATCTAAATGGCACTTTGCCTCATCAAATAGAAGGAGCACATTTCCAGCTGATTTGTACTTTTCAAAGTACTCACAGAATATGTTGGAGGTCATGCTGCCTTTGGGACTCATTAAAACTTCTGTTCCGATTGACATATTATCTGAATATGCATCAGGCTTTTTACGAGATCCTTTAAATAAAATCATTGGTGGAATACAGTTTCATATTGCGTTAACACAGGCTACAATGGTCACGTTTTCGCCATGTTATTGTGAAACTAGATGCACCCTCTTTGATCCTTTTGATGCAAGGACAGACTGCTGATGATGTAATGTCGGCCTGCAGCATTTTTAGTCCATGTTGTGAATCCATTCAGGAGAATATTTTGAATGAAACTTTTGTAATGTCGTATCCAAACTTTCAAAATAATGTTTTACTATAGGACGAACGGTTTAATTTAGCAGATATGGCTGGATTCATTGATTTTGCTTTTCTTTGCCAATACGTGAGTGGCTTTAAAGAAATGATGAGTACCAGTTTTTCCGTTGGAACATATCCATTCGATTAGCTTTAATAAACTTGTGAACTCTTCTTTTCAGAGTTTTTGATGTAAGAGGAAGGCCGATTTTTCCATATAAAACAAAAAATTTCTGAAAATAAATCCCACATAAAAACTCTGAAAATAAGGCCCGGGCCTTATTTTCAGAGGTAAAATAAATAAGAAAATCTAAAAAATATCTGAAATGCAAAACACATTCTGAGATTAAATTACATGGAATCGAAAGCTCACTGAGCTTACTTTTGTGTAGGAAAAAATTATTTCTATTTGTGCACTAGGTTATGTAAAAATATTAACTTACCTGGAACATTTGCTCATAATGAATAATGTAAGATACAAATTCACACAGGGTTACACAGAAAAACACAACGTACGTGTTTAGTTTTAGTAGTTGAACGTCTACTGATGCAGTAGACCATTTTTTCTCATCGGTTTAGAATAATCTCCATATGCCACTGCAAGAGACAAATTAAGGCAAAAACGTCAGTCACATCTAAGAATTCAGGACCTACTATTTTGGAATTATAGTATAGTTTTACATTTTGAATTTTGTTCTAGGTCAATGTGCTCCGACCTAGTATACGTTATACTGTTTCCCCAACTCCTTATGGTTGTGCATTTCAAAGAATATTGCAACACGTATGGCAGTTTGGCAGCCTACATCATAGCTTTTCTTGTCAGAGTATCTGGTGGAGAAGAACTGATGCATCTACCACCTCTTATAAAATATCCAGGTTAGTTGTTTTAGAAGAGTGTACTAGTGCATATCCGTCTACACTAAAAATTATAAAGTCCGCTTATCAATATATTGTTGTAATGCTCCTTCATATCACGGAATTTACAAAATACTGTATATTGCGTCAGTAATTCTAGCATTACTGCCATCAAATTTTAGATATTCACATGCAGTTTTCAGCACAAATTTTTGTCGAAAGTATGTGCTAAAATATGGATTGTTTCTTGTCAAACTTCGTATATGTGACACTTCTTTTCTCAACTAATCTTAAATACCCATTTACTGTCAATCTAACAAAAATGTATGTCGAAGGTTATGATGAGGAAGGGAGGAGACAACTTTTTCCCTTCAGAACGATGGCCATGATGATGTCACTCGTAACTCTCGTGGGGGTATCCTGGTGGACGAAATGGGTTTTCGAAACTGGACGTCTGGCTCCTGGGTATGACTTCTTTCACTGCGTTGTTAATATCCCCGAAGATATCCAGAGGGTGGGTGAACCATCTGAGGAGGGAGAGCAAATGGCCGTGATGGCGTCAGGTGAGAAAATATGTTGTGATATAAAAGTTAAACACTCGGATTTAAGTTCCTTTTGACACTGCGAGTTCCAGCTCGTTCAACTCGATTCAAGAGATTCTTACAAATAACACTCCTTTCAACAATTGATGTTTCCTCATCTGTTAAAAATAACAAACATTATTTTGCAAATTTCTAAACTCATCTTTGACCTTACAGGCTTCTTGTGTGGAAATATTCTTCGAATTATTTTTAATGATATCATTTAGTCTTTTTGAAGATATATAGGTCTTCCATCAGCGACTTTCGAACTTTGACAATTGATAACGGCCAACTTATTGGAGCTACATCTGTCAAATTAGTTGTCATTTATTGAGTCTGTTTTGCCAAATCAAATGGACGGATATACCATTCAACAACACGTGCAAATTACAAAATTATTTCATCAAAATCAATGTTCTACTCGGGTAACGTACCTAACACTTCGCCCATTTTACGGTCGTCATAATCGTTCTACTGAGAAGGACTATTCGCAATGTGGTGGATACTTTTGAGTCCACTGGTTCAGTTAACGATTGACCAATACCCTTAACGTTGACGAAAGGCAACATCAGTCGAGAACATCGCCGCTGTCTGCGAGAGTGTGCACGAGAATCCGAGGCAGTCGATATCACGTCGCTCACAAGAAATCGGCCTTTCGCAGACCACAATTGGCGAATGTTGCATTATGACTTGGGCTGGCATACGTACAAAATTCAACTGACCCAGAAACTGAAGGTAAACGATCATAGAAAACGACGTGTGTTTGTTGAATGGGCTCCGGAGCAGTTGAGAACTAATCTAATTTTTATCGAAAAATCATCTTCAGCGATGAACCATATTTGTGGATAAATGGGTACGTGAACAAACAAAGGTGTCGAATTTGGAGCTCTATCAATACACATGAGATCCAAGAGTGTCCAATGCATCCCGAAAAAGTCACTGATTGGTGTAGATTTTGGGCTGGTGGCGTCATCGATCCATATTTCTTTGAGAGCGACTTTGGCCAGGTCACCACTCTCAACGACGAGCACTATAGGTCGATGATTACCAACTTCGTTTGGACTGAATTGGATGATCTAGATAGCCACGACATGTGGTTTCAATAGGATGGCACATTGAATATTCTGTACGAGCACTTCTGTGGAAGTGATGAGAGCTGTCCACCGAGATTGTACTGTTTGACCCTGTAAGACTTTTTCTTATGGGGTTTTCTTAAGTGGCAAGTGTATGCGAATAAGCCACAAAAGAGGCATCATAACTCATGCCATTGATCAAATTCTGCCTGATATATGCGCCAGAATCATGGAAAATGTGACGTTACGGATGCGCCGTGGCGGACATTTGAAGGATTTGAATCACTGGAGATTGAATCCATTTGGAAAAACGTTCTCAGGAAGTTTATTCCACATAAACGCAGTTCTCCAGATAAAAGAGCTTTCAAACAGTGAAGTTCGAGGTGTACTGAGTTGAACCTCAAAATGATGAGCAGCCACATTCCGTCGCGTATTTCTGATTTGTACCGCTTTTGGTGGAATCAAATGTACCAATGTGCCAAGTGACTTGAACACTTTCCGTGAAAGTATTTCTAGAAAAGAGACAAATCCCAAAGCCTTCTTCGATGGCCCAGACCATCAAGGTTGCAAGTGATGTTCGCGTCTCCAATCAGGCGGATGGCTCTTTTCTGGATGGAATCCAGCAACTTCAGGTTATGTTTGGGGCAGAGCTACATACATGAGAACAATACTTCAAAGAAGGTCTGATTTGATGTGTATAAAGCATCAAAAGTTGCTGAGGTGTGTACAGTTTTCCGGTTCAAAACAGTTTGTCAAGCTTTTGAGAAGCAGCCTTTGCAATTCCAGCGACATGATTGTGCCAAGATATATTGGTGTCTATTTTACCCCCAACAAACTTATCAAAGCAGAAAGTGAAATTGTTTGACCTGACATAATTATATCTATTTCGGAAACATTTATCTTCTTGGAGAAAACGGTGCCTGGGTTTTGATGGCATTGAATTGAACTTGCTTACTTTCACATGCAACCTCCTGCTGCCGGTAAAGATGTGCCTCTCTAGCATATGTCCTATTATACAAATGGAATGATGAGACAAGTGTGCTGTCATCAGCAAAGCATCAATATGTCTTTCAAACGAATAGAAAATATCGATGATATTTCACACACACTTTGTTTTATTCAAATTTGAAGATAGCAAGTGCTTAATAAAAGACCGCAATATTCTAAGTTTACTTTAGTTTTTCTCAGGTAATGAACTTCAAATATTTGATCTTGATATTCATCTAAAATATTTTTAGTGATCACCCTAGGCCCAAGAGCTTTAAAATAGCGGAAAAACCTGGTATTATCAATTTTAACACTGAGAATCAGTTGAGACAGGGCCGCGCCGACCCACCATAGCGCCTGTGTGCGAAACCAATGAAACGCCTCTTTTTTTACACGAATCTTCATGTTTCAACTTACGTTTTTTATTATTTGTTAATTTTGACCGAAATAAATGTTCTCCAGTTTTATATACTTAGATAATATTTTCATAAATAAGTACAACCAGTTGAGTAGCTTCCGCTTGACAATTACTGCGAAAAATAAAACAAAAATTAAATTTTTACATACTTTATTTATGATGTTATATCTAATTGTATACTTAGATATTAATAACAAAATAGCTGACTTCTCTAATAATACTTATTTAACTATTACAAATGCTATGTTGAAAAAAACAAAACTCTAAAATATGTAAGAATATAAACATACTTGAATTATATTATTTCCACTCTTTTCCCTTTTCTGTTTGCGAAATCGTTAATAATCTCGTGTATGTCTATGTGGTGTAATATGGCATCCTCTATAGATATTGTTGCTAAATTTGTTAATCTTTCCTGGCTCATTGTTGAGCTCAGGTAAATTTTTTTAAGTTTCAGTTTGGAAAAGGACTTTTCCGTGGTTGCTTCGGTAACTGGCATAGTTAGCAAAATTATTAAATGCTATGGTGATAAGTTGGCAAACAGCTGTCAAATTGTTTGAATATATAAATTCGAGAATTTTCACCACATCAATATTTGATTTTTTGAAAAAAGACTGACACGACACAATTTCTTCACACAAATCATCGGCGTTAATATCCAATGAATCATTTGCAGCTACTTCTCAATCGATTTTGATCTTGATCATCACTTAGTTTTCATGATGCACTGGTTAGAATCTTTGGTGTAGTAATGAATATTACTGGGGTTTTTTCCCAACACTAAATCGTTATTTTCAACACCTCGACACGTGCTTCGATCACCAAGTGATCATCTTCAAAGAGGAAGATGTAAAACAGTTTTAATTATCTTCAGAGAGGAAGATGTAAAACTCTTTGGGGTCTTACGACGTCTTAGGGGTCTGAATCTGGAAGTTTCAAATTCAGCCCCGACATCCAATTTTTTGGGCAATTTTCATGGCATCATTTACAATTTCCTCAAAATCTGCTTAATCATCTTGTTTCAGACAATGCTTTCAAGGTCAGATTTATGACATATTTTTTTAATACATCCCATCTTTTGGTAGAGTACAAAAAATATTTAGATATATAATTCATGCACAATACTTTCGTGGCTTTGTCCATTTTTTATAATTATTGAAATGAGCAGAACTTTTCTCATGTCTGCTGCAATACAAAGCTAGATGTTGCCAATCACTAATTGCTTCGCGGAATTTATTTTTGTTTTGATTCAAATAGCTTGCAACAGAAGCAATAAACGGCATTTTTGGATAGAGTATGTTGTTTTGTAAGTGTAACAAAAATAATTTTGATGGCGGCGCCTCTATTGTCTTGGCGCCTGTGTGCGCCGCACACTTCGCACACAGGGGCGGCGCGGCCCTGTGTCCCAAGAATATAGAAAATATCTTAGCTTTGTAATTATTA
>WOGO01004473.1:0-13250 GCA_015342085.1 Leptinotarsa defecta | reverse complement strand
ATAAGACAAAAAGTTACATTGGAAATAAATTTTAGGGGTTGCGTTTTCCACCCCTTACACCATGGGGTAAACCAAATAAATTACTGGTTAAGTGTCTTTTTGGTATTACAAAACGTGAGGTTAATTTCAATATTGTAACTTTTTCAGTGCTTGTGAAAAAAAATTGTTATACAAATTTTATGTTCCCTCTTTAAGGGACTGTATCTTAACAAGGGATGCTCCAATGAAGTTTCTTTATATGAAAGATCCTTTTTTTTCCGATGAGGAATCACCTCCTTGAATGTTTTACACTCATTTAGTTACACCCTGTATATTTCAGATATTTAATTGAACAAATATAAAAATTCATTGTCCATTGGAAAGAATTGATTCATTATGAAGCTGTCTTTATGTTTCTTCAAAATCAATTCGCTTTGCTTTAAAACGGAATCTAATATCTATGCAGGGTGCATCAATGATAGGTGGGTGAACGATAGCTGCTTCCCTATTACCTATTAGAAATACAAAAAAATGTTTCGAGACAAAGTTGTGGAGATTATTGAAAGTTATATGCCAATAATCATTAATGATATACAGGGTGTCCAATAAATGTGTGACAGACCAAATTTATCTTTTTTCGAGTAAAATACTCCAGATATTTTCACTCGATTCAATTTCTTGGGTACGTTGAGTGCTCAAATATAAAGGAGCATTTTGGTTTATATCGTGCTGTTCAGAAGACATTTAAGACGCAGGTACTTAGTAGCGGTACCTTTGTTATGAATAAGACCAATATTATATGTAGACTTAGTTTAATCTTCCTCTTGAAGATTTTCACTACTTGGTGATTGAAACACGTATCGAGGTGTTGAAAATAATGGTTTGGTGTTGGGATAGAACTCCAGAAATATGCTACAGATGCCTTCTCATAGAAAGTGAACTATACAAATACTGAATTACTAAATGCGCTTCGATAGGCTCACCATAAGTTCACCATACTTCAGTCGTCACTTGGCAATTTGAGTGCCTATTCCCTTGGTTTCAATTTCCATATTGAACAAAGATTTTTTCTTGCCTGTTTGTTCATAAATTATGCATTAACGAAAAATGTACCCAGCGTCAATTAACTACCACCAACCACTAACTAACAATTAATTTTAATAAATATGATATTCTTGAGTATTTTTATAATAAAGGTTTCATAAGAGTGGGGCATGAGGGTTTGCTGGACAAACTTCGATGTTATGGCTTGTCGGATCATTTCTATGTATGTCTCTTCCTGAAAGAATGTTCCCTGCAAGTGGCCGTCGATGAATATCCCTCGAATATTTTCACCATCAACGCTGGTATTCACCAGGGATCCATATTGGCTCCAACCCTCTCTTTATTGTTTATCAACGACTTATTAGAAAAAAACAAGAATCCAATATATTGCTGTGCTGACGACAGCACACTTGTCACGTCATTCCATTTGGATTCCAGGACATTGGCTACGGAGGCACATCTTCACCGGCAGCAGGAGGTTGCAGATCTTAATGAGGATCTAGAAGTCATTTCGAATTGGGGTGAAAGTAAGCAGATTCAATTCAACGCCACAAAAACTCAGGTTTTCTCCAAAAAGATAAATGTCTTCGAACCGGGTATAATAATGCCAGGTCAGACAATTCCGCTTTCTGCTTTGATAAGTTTGTTGGGGGTTAAAATGGACATCAATATGTTTTGCCACAATCATGTCGCTGAAATTGCAAAGGATGTTTCTCAAAAGCTTGAAAAACTGTTCCGAATCAGAAAACTGTACACACCTCAGCAACTTTTGATGCTTTATAGAGCTCTGATCGGGCCTTCTTTGGAGAGCCATCCGCCTGATTGGAAACGATAACATCACCTGCAACCTTGATAGTCTGGAGCATCGAAGATAATTCGAAGATTTGTCTCTCTTCTATAGATACTTTCACGGGAGGTGTTCAAGTGACTTGGCACATTTGATTCCACAAAGAGCGGTACATATCAGAAATACGCAACGAATGTGGCTGTTCATCGTTTTGAGGTTCCACTCAGTACACCTCGAATGTCACTGTTCAAAAACTCTTTCATCTGGAGAATTGCGTTTATGTGGAATATACTACCTGTAAACATTTTTCCAAATGAATTTAGCGATTCAAATCCAATGTGAGTTGCTACGTTTGCAAAGACACCACTCTGACAGCGCCTTAATTTTTTTCTGTAGTGCTTGTGTAGTGGATCAGTATTTCCGGCGGTGAATCAAAACTATAAAAAGTGGAGGTAGAGTTTCGGGGGTTCCGGAAATTTTTGAGTCATCAACAAAAAATTTAATATATAACTTTTTCAGCATAATCTGTTGATAGTTGAGTTTGCACCGATTTCTCTATATCCGCTGTATCAGATCAGGAAAAATTTTATACTTATTGAATTTCCTTCACAGTGGCATAAGTAGCTAGCCTGATAATTATCGAATTATCTTCACTGCTGAGAAAGTCCAGGTATGTTGAAAAAATGATCGATACAGGCACGAATATCAGTATCCTCAAAGCAAATCTACTTGATGACAAGGCATTCGTTTATATTAACAAAAAATAAAATGGAAAGGCATCACAGGCGAATCTATTTCTTCATTGGGTCATACTCAAAAGGCACAACTATTTCACACATATTACATATTGTTTGAAAAGTTCATTCAATTCCTAGGAAATGACAACCTATAAAAGTTCATCTGACATCTGGGTGCTCTCTCTCAAGGCCCAATTGGAGATTGCCTCAAGAAACTTGAGTGAAACTGAACGAAAGTACCGTACCCACTGAAGAATCCTCCATCAAAACTTATATTCTTCAAATTAAAACTTAAAGAATTTCAATACAAAATTATACAGTGCATTCCATTTAAAACGAGCCACCCTGAATACATTTGAAACAGTGATTTGCAGAAAAAATAAAAAACAGGTCACGAATATGTGGAAGCAATAAATCAGAAAAAGATTTTTCAATAATTCTTGAATAAAAATCTGATGACTGGAAAATGAGAAGAAACAAATTCACTTCCTTCCATACAATGGTACAAACGAGCTTCCATTTCCGCCCTCACATGGTTGAAAATCTCGGGAGTTATTTCTCTGCAATGCCTCATGATATTCTTTCTCAAATCTTCTAATGTTGTTGAATCTATACCATTCGCTTTAGACTTCAAATGACCCCATAGAAAAAAATCTACAGGAATGAGATCCGGTGACCTTGGCAGCCATTCTGTAAGACTCCTTTTGCCATTCCAGCGACCAGGGAAATGATCACCCACAAATTGTCGCACTGGAGCTGCATAATGAGGAGGCGAACCATCCTGCTGAAAAACTATTTAGTTTTCGAATAAATGTATATCCTCTTTTATTGCATCAATAGGATGCACGGTATTATTCGATTCTCCAACATGTCTTAGTATTTATCACTAGTCAAATTATCATCAACAGAAGAAAGGTTCTATGATGTGGTCACCTGAAATTCCTGCTCAAACATTCAATATTTGAGGTCGTTGGATATGAACTTGACGCTATAAATGAGGATTTGTATCACTCCAATATCGATAATTTTGCCGATTCATTTCTCCACTCAAACTAAACGTGTATTCACCCAAAAAAAAAATTTATACCACAAATGCTGACTCTCTCAGCAGAATCCCAATAATTTCTGAAAATGAAATAAAAAAAGAATGTCAATATCGATCAGGTAACATAAAATCCTAAATAGTTATTTATTAAGATGACATGAAATCAATACAACAGGGTGTCATAACAAATTCCGTAAATATGGAAAATAGTATAAACTCGTGTCCTGATGGATTCGATATTGGTCTTTGAAATATATTTTTCTTCCATTTTTTTTTCAACTGAAAGAATGAAAACTCTCTCGTACTGTATACTTTCATATAAATATTGAATTATACAAAATAAAACATACTTCCGAAGCAACTACTGCTATGAACAATTAATTATACAAAAACACTTTTTACCATTCAGTTTTTTCGCCAAACATCTGTTATGGAATTGAATCAGATATCGTTCACAGGATTGCTACACATATAATATATGGAAGTGGTAAAATGTCACTTTCATGGAACACTGCCATACTCAATGGTGGATATCTAATGTTTCGGAATAAGACACTTGCCTACAGCACCAATCTGGATAACACTCAATCAATTCATAAAATTACGATATCATCACGAATGAGTTAAATCTACTCATGTCATCGATAACAGTACGTAATTATACTTATTCGCCAATTTGATTTGATCCCAGCCATTGAAATCTTGTCTAAATTGAAAAAAGTATATGAATTATGATGGGTATTTTGAATATTCAATTGTTGAAGAAACGCAGGCACATTCAGCTCCATAATTCTTTTGGTGAATTACGTGAATTTTTGCTATGAACACGAGATAGAAGATATTACTATATAATGTACTATCTTCGAAGCAGGAGAACTGAAAATTCAGCCAGTGTGACGAATAATTCTCAGGTGCATTATGAGGGTAATGCCCATAAAAAGTAACATTTTTTAAAATAACTCCTTCTGAATATTGGGCAAGGATGAGACCAACGATATATTCTGCATGCTTTATATGCAAAACTACTTCTGATATTTCAGCACAATCAACTCCTTTTGAACTTCTATATGGTCGTAAAGCTAATTTACATTCGATTTCAACAAAAGTTCCTGAATTCATGTTCGTTCATGAAGATCATTACTACAAACTATGTACGGCAATGAAGATCATTATAACAAACTAAAATCTAAAATGCAACATCAAGCATTACTATAAAAACTATATGAAGCCATTGCAATCAATGCACTATTTGAAAAAAATAGAAAAAATATTAAAGTCCATTTCAATTGAATTAAATCATCATACAACACATGACAATTTTGCATTGTTTCAGATTACTTTCATTGCTTGCCCTGACCTACACCACCAATAAAATATATGTAAACTTCGTCATCATAACTACTTACATTAGGCTAATAATAATAAACGGCAAACCATTTGAAATTTCTCCTATTCTTCTAGTCCTGGACTGCATCACGAACACATCGAATCTCTTAATTTTTATAATGATATTGGTCATATATTTAAGATTTTCGAAAATTGTCACCCTTCACAAAGTCAATGATCCTAAAATCGCACCAACATCGTGCAAACTATCTTATTGGATAATATTTCTCCCAGACTCCTAGACATTAAATAAATAAAGTTCAATTATTCAGATGAAGGAATCTTCCTTTCTTTGGAAGATTCCCTCATCCCTTTTTTTGTATCAAGATGGAGTAGTAGAAAGCCAAAACTTTCTTTCTCAAAGATACTTTTTATTTTAACAAAAATATTGAAGTTGAAGTATAGAAAGTTTTATGCTTCATATCGTTTGCGCTATAATGAAAAATAAATTGAGAGAATATGAGATTTCGAATGATTAGATATTCTATATGTTAGAATATAAAAATTTACATTGTTTTTTGGCATACATCACTTGAAACTTCTATAAACGACATTCTATTTCTGTGTCTTTGAGTTGCTCATCATGAATTATAATCATACTCTTTTATAATAACGAATTAACCAACAGAAGCGCGTGACTGAAAACGAAACCTCTCAAAAGAGAAATGATGACCTAATCAGAAGCAAGAAAGTTAAAATTAAAACTGTCAAGAGCAATTAGTAAATATGATGACATAGTACGTTCAGCGATAATTATGCCGTCAAGTGAATTATTTATCGAGTTCGTTTCCAGAATGATTGAGGATTTCTTTACATCTGCATAGCAATACGAACACCCAAGGGCGACCTAGCTGGAATTGATGAGATAACACACGGACAAGAATAACAGCGACATAAATGTTAGTTTATATGCGGGAAATTCGATTTGTAAAAATACATTTATTAAAAACGAGACAAGTAATAGTTTACATGAACAAAACCTAATTCGAAGATTCAATAAAAAAGTTAAGTTGAAACAATGGATCGATATTAGTTTAGTTTGAATAAAAGAAATCCAAAATTGTATGTTGGAAATAATTAAAAAAAGATTAGAGAAAAAAACCACGCTGGTAAGTCGAGGTCAAATGGAAGTGGTAGTATCAAAACGTCTCGTCTGCTACTTCGACAGGCATCTTTAGTGGTTCATGCGTTGCCTGGAAATTGAAGATAATTTACCATACCATCGAAATAAAAAACATCTTCTCCACGGATTGGTCTTTTTATCATGCTGGATGCTTCGCAGTATTGCTAAATAACAGAGTTTTCGTACAAAAAATATAAATTTACCACATTTTGTGGTATCACTTTCAATAATACTATAAATGAAGTTCGGTTACAGTATTATATAGGTATCTTGTGCTATCTGATAGCCATCCCTAGTCAATCCCCACATAAAATTTAAAAATTCTCCCAGGTGAATTTTTACAGTTCTACTGACGTGAATTTCAGTAACTTCGCAGCTGGTTCGACATCCATATGGTGTGTAGCAGTCAAAATAAATGAAATCCAGAATAAATCAATGGGAGCGTGTTTGAAAAACGGTTCAAAAATATCCGTTGATAACGTATTCAAAAAATACTTTATTGTGAGATTTTCACTAAACAATTTTTCAAAAACGCTACACGTGTTTCGCCAAACAATGCCTTTTTCGGGCGTGTATTTACTCAAAATAAAGTGTTTTTTGAATACGTTAGTTATGCTATGTTATGTCGAGATGGTCGGTCGAGATATTGGTCGGTCGGTAGCCAAGCGGTTCGGCGTGGGTGCTTTGTTCACTCACTCGAATTGACTGCCGTGTCGGTCGGTGGTTCAAGCCCTAGTCTGAACGATCGATCTTCACTTGCTAGGGTCTAACTCATGTTAGGAATCACACGTTGAAAGGTAAGACCTCGTTAATCCTTAGCTCGCACAAGTTTCGACTTCTGAGGGTTGTCGTTCGTAGGGGTGCGACAGGTGGTTGACGAAAAAACAGATTTTAAACATGATACAACATACCTAAGATATAGATAGTGCTAAGATATTGCTTTGTGCAAAAATAATAGTCAAGATTTGGTGGAGAATTAGTTGATCTTGATTGTAAAAGTCTCATGAAATGTGTTTGCGCATATATTGGCAACGATTTAGATATCACTGCATATAGAATTTTTACTGTTCCGCATTCGAGGAATGATTACTTCATTATTCGAATTATATTTCTATAAATATCTGAGATCTTTGCTATTCTATACTAAATCCCAGTCAACTTTTCTTTTTTATATCGATGGTAGAATTTGAGTGGATTTTATGACTATTATAGTTTTCCATGAATCTGGATGCTTAGAATTTATACTTTCGAATTTTTTATACCGCACCATAATTAGGCTAAAGACATAGATCATCAATACTGATGAAAATTTACAAGGATGTCTAGAAGCTGTCATGTGAAGTGTCAGATTTTAATAATTGACCAACTGTTGTTACTCAAAGTTACCGATTATTTTAGTGATCAAAGACTTGGAAACTCTTTGAGGCTTTTCAATATACCGTTTGAATATTACAGGAGTTTTTTCCCAACACCAAACCGTTATTTAAATACGTCGACTCGTGTTTCGATCACCAAGTGAACATCAAGAGGAAGATCAAGATCAGTTTGATCTTCCTCTTGAATATGATTACTTGGTTATCGAAACACATATCGAGGTGTTAAAATAACTGTTTGGCGTTGGAAAAAACTCCATCTTCAAGAGAAAGATCAAAATCAGTTTAACCATCCTCTTGATTATGATCACTTGGTTGTCAAAACACGTGTCGAAGTGTTCAAATAACGGTTTGGTGTTGGAAAAAACTCCATTAATACTCATTATTACACCAAAGGTTCCAAACAGTGCATCCCCAGAATATACAGTTTGATTACTCATATTCACATGGTAGTTCTAGAACCAAACCATTAGTCAAGAAATCATATATTTAGGTTTATTTAAAGTCTATCATACATTGAATACAAGTACCTAGGTGTAGTCATTGAGAAGAAGTTGGTTGTTGTTCAAAACCATAGAACCTGAGTAATACAGTATTAGTAGGAATTAAGTATATAAGGAGTATTCACTTGGATCTGGCTGATTTGATGGCTTTGTCAGTAGAGATGTAATTGGGCTCAAAATATCATGAAGTGTTGTATTTGAGTAAATAGTTAGTAAACGGTTATCTATTGATTATGACATACCAAACAATACTCAAATATGGAAATATACCAAAGTAGATTGGAAATTTGACAATTAATATCTGTATCGAGAGATCAAGAAATTACTCTGGACTCAAATGGAGAAGAATGTACTCATTAACAGTAATTTATAATTGTTTTATCGATTGTACCCAACGGTTCTTGCATGTACAAACTTGAATGAATGCCACTTATTGAAAATAGTTTGTGTATAGGTTCACTGCAACCTGGAAGGGGTTATTCAGCTCAAACTGATCAAACTCGACCAAATAAATCCAGCTGCTTGATACAGGAATCAATTCATTTGATCAGATTTTTTTCAGGTCACCTGACAACGGTGTGACTTTGCTTAACGCTGAAAACTTGATGCTACCGGAACCTGAATCCCCATGTGATGAATAATCCACTCCAAGGTTGTAGCATTAGTGTATATTTTCAGCAGTTCACTGAGGATTCGACCTTCATTAAAGTAAGCAGCACAAATGTGTGTTTCTGGAAGTAGGTCTCCTTCGACGCATGTCTAGGCGACTGCAACCCAATGTATCAGAATACCAACTGCAGTCACCAGCAGGATCCGTTTTCCTGGTTCTCTCAGCCTTCCTGAACGTTATGTGCAGCTCTGGAATTCTACCAATCCTCTGGAATATTCTATTGGGCTGCCATAATGACACACTGAGGAAATTCTAGTTGATTGGTTGATATTGAGTTTGTCGGATGTTCAACGTGGAAGATTTTCTTCTGTATATGTTCTGGTCGGTGTTATCGTCTACCGACAATAACATTGAACTGATATTTGTGTGTGACTTCTAGAAAACAATGAATAGACTGCTCGCGAATAACATAGTTGGCATGCAATGTTGAATTTTATAGGATTGTTCATGACTTCTTGAAAATATATGATTTTTGTAGTCCTGAAGTAAAGAATGAGGTTCAGTCTTATGAAGTCAGTTGTAGGTGGTGTATGTGAGAATCTTTGAAAAAATAGAATAATACTCCAGTCGTACATAAATTTATGACCTTTGCATCTGAAGATTACTTTTTTTAGAATTATTTTTATTATATTTTACTGTAATTCTTCGCATATATTTTACTGGAAAATAATCATACCTCCAACCTTCTAACACCTGAGAGTCAAAACGATTCATTTACAGTATTAATGAACAATACAGAACTTTGTTTCTACTCAGGTTTGAAATGTAATCTGTGATACTACATTCATTCAGCTCCACTTCTGAACTGCTATATTTTATCAGTCTTTAATCATTTATCCCTCTGTATTCAGTGAAGGACGGTAGAAGTGTAATACATATTTCATAATAAACCCATTACTAATTCCTCATATTCCAGTACCTCATCATCATTACTATTATTATTTCATTTTTTATTTTATTTGTATCTGATTCAATTCAACAAAAATCAACATTTTTCAATAGAACTCAGTTTCTAATTTTTATAACTGAATGAATTTCCCTTAGAGAGATTGTTAATTTCCAAGGCTTAATCGTCGACAGTATGACACAATTAAGGATACCTGAAGTTCTGTACACAACATTTGTTTTGTGCTTTGTGAATCCCACTTCCTCATCAAGCACCCCAAGTTTGAATCCATTTATCATTTCCTCCGTGAATAATTCAGATTTTCCTTCCATCAGAATTTGTTACAGCCGGTGATAATTCCGAGTTAGAAGAAATTCTACCCTACTTTGACTTCTAATTCTGCGAAAGAAGGCAACAAATGTAGAAGTTCTTTACATAAATTAAATTTTCATTCTCTCAACCCATTTCTCTCCCGCGGAGACAAAAAATTGACTATGTAAATAAATAAAGCGTGAAAGTTCAATCTCCCTCAGTGACTGTGTTTGCTGACGTTGATATATCGTTAAGCACAGTGCGAAACAGTGATCCTGTTTAACACGATGGTATCTCCTTCAATAGGCCAGTTTATTCGTTCAGGGCCCAAAAAACAGATACTTGTGTTTATCTTATGCGTACATTCTTATAATTTTTAAGTGAAAATAATATCAATAACCACCCTCAGTATTGCATAATTTAGGTAGCAATTGAGCATGTTCCCTGACCCCGTGAATCTTCTCGATTTGGTCAGTCCTTCTCTGAAACTATCATTGGTTAGCAATTATAGGAATCCTACGACCAAATCTGATAGGTAGAATTGCAAAATCAGGCGTAATTTGAGATCACTTGATTCTACGTTGCTCAGCGAAACGTTCATCGAGAGATGATGAGTTTTCGATTGTGATTTTGATATTTTGAACATTCCGAACTATCAACTCAACAAAAAGTGAACCCTCATTTTCACTACAACTTATCGAAATCAACAAAAATATACCCCGAGTGATTTTGTCGTCAAAATTTCCTGAGCAAAATAAATTCAACTATTTTCATTGTAGAAAATCTGTTCAATAGAATGAAATTGGCGAAAACAACTTTCCACTCAGCAGTTATTGCTAGAAATAATAATAAAACTTGAATCTCTTCACCAATTTTTAGTCAAAAAGGGTTCATTTAGGTTATTCAGAAGATAATACAACAGAAATGACACTTGTAAAACAGATTCATTTATTTTGAATATTTCCCAATTCCAACGAACCAGTTATATAGGTACCGTACATATCGATGAAATAGTCAGGTACGCGAACAAAATATCAAGATTCGCTACTCATCCATGTAGTCAATGTTGAACTTCAATTCGGAATTCATTCTACAACTTTGGAATATTGAACAAAAAACTTATCTGTTGAACCTCGAAATATGTTACACCAGGAATATTAGGGATTTCACCTCGGAATGAGAGATAGTCAGCTATAAACTTGTATAAACCATTACTTTGACACCCTGAAACTTTTGTCGAAACCAACTCATCATAGGGTGTCTGTGACTATAGATATTCAAAGAGAAAAGGGCAAAAAATCGTTTTTTTACACATTTTTTGAAAATATCTGGTTTCCTATTGATTTTATGCTATTTGTATTGATTATAAATATTGTAGGGGACTGAATTTTCAACTATATTCTACTATTTAGGGTATCATTCAACGTCATCCTCTAGTCTTGATTGAGGTGAGACCTGGCTAGCTTAGTCGGTAGAGCATGAGACTCTTAATCTTAGGGTTGTGAGTTCGAGTCCCTCGTTGGGCGCCAGATGAGGTGGAACTCTTTTGGTAATTCTCAGGGGCGGCTGTCTTTCATTCACTGGAATGGGGGACGGGCTGGCATGCAAGGAATAGAGGACGGATGCTCGCTGTAATTTGAGTTGTTTTTATTGATAGACGGAATGTTCACTTAAAATAGGAAGATGTTTTTCATTCTGCTTGGAAGCTTTAGGTAGGGACAACAAAAACGATAATCTTCATTACATCGGTCTTACTCACCTAAAAATAGGAAGACCAACTATAAACTCCAATTCATTGCAAAAATTAATTTTTGTTCCTAGTTGCACGGTTCTGACAAGTTTGTACGATCGCGTGTATTCAAAAAATACCAAGTTTCTAGCCGAGGACAATGAAGTCCATAAAAACTAACTAACAAACATGCAAAAAAATGTCGAGGCAAACAATTTTTTATAATTTAAGTTTGAAAATGTTCAAACTAGGCATGTGACGACATCTAGTACAGAGTAGCCGAGTTTTTGGCTCAGACATGGTCTTCAGTAAGAAATCTAACTGCGTATACATGCACAATCAGTTGCTTATGCATGTTTCGTTATTCGATTAAGAAGAGGCCCTATGAAGTTCATGAATTATCGATCATTTTGTAATTCTAAATGATTCACATTTTTTATCACCTATTGCGTTATAATCGATAATTTTTTGTATAATTCCGTATCTATCAATTCAATTACACTCACCTACCCAAGTAATCAAGTTATCAAGGAGAATAATGTTTAAATCAAAATCGTATGTATACTAATCACTTCATAACTAAATGAAAAGAAAATAATTCAGTTTACAATTCATTTTTTCCTTGAAAAATGCCATTTCATACATTTATGAACGTTGAAATATGAACAAATTAATAATGATAAGAAGCACAAGTTATAATTTAAGTTTTCTTCTTCTTTATCATTGTCTTCCAGTCGTTGTGAAATTTCAAATTTCTTCATGTTTTCGTCTTCAATGACATTTGACTCCAGTTTTTCCAGGATTTCAAAGTCGAAAGTACCGTCTTCATTGATGTCACTTCGAGGTGAAGCATCAAGACAAGCTTGCCCATTACACTGGCCGCAAGCTAAATAAAGGGCGCTGCAACCCTGCTTTTCTGCACCCACTTCGCGAACCACAATCATTTTTGCAGTTGCAGAGTATTGTGTTGAGCAATTACTTCGAAGCTGTTGAATTCATCGATATAACAGGTTTCAAGAATTGATCACGCATCATCCAACTCCAATTCTGCGGTTCTATCTCATGTCCTAAACAAGTCTGACCTTGATAATAAACACTGTTGGAATGTTGGTGAGTTGCTGCACTCGTTGGTGAGAGATTTGATAACTGCAGAGGTTCATTCAGTTTTGTTAACATGATGAACTGTGCATAGCAAAGACAATCGATACAGTTATCAGATTTTGGAGCCTCATAGATTGCCAACAAAGTTCTCACTCCGTTCTCAAATAATGATTGAACCTGTCAGTTTCCTTCATCGAATACTGCAGTCACAGCAACGTATCGCGTAAAGAATCAATATCTATTTTTAAAACGAGAATATTTGTCATAACTTTTGAAAGGGTATTCAGTTTTTACATTTCCAGTTTTTAATTTCACACGCTGTGGAAAATCTCTGGGGAGTAATGCCTGCTCTCTTGAAATATGGTATGGGTATAACTAAAAATCAACCAAAATACGCCAAACAATTTGATGACAAATATCCAAATTTCTAGCGATCTTCCTCGTACTCGTCTCAGGATGTTCCTCAATTTCTTGCAGCACCGCTTCCTCAATTTCAGGAGTTCTTACTACACGAGGTCTACCTTCCGGAGTCCCTTTCTTGAAACTACCAGTTTCCCCAAGTCGACGATGAATAT
>WOGO01004472.1:0-13250 GCA_015342085.1 Leptinotarsa defecta | reverse complement strand
TATAGTAGACAATGGAAGTCCGAACTAGTGAAATTCATCACGAAACATTGTCAATCACCTTCAAACAAACTATTTTTTTCATACTACTGAAAATACCAGTGATTGGGTAAACGTTGAATGAGTTTGCTTCAGATCAAACTTTATCTACACAAAGCTGTATGGAGTTCCATTAAATGGGCTATTGTGTCAATATTTCAGTGAAAAACACATATATTGTAAGCAATTCTTGTAGTTGAAATCTGCTAACGATAATCCTCATAAGTTAAAACTTGTGCGAGATAAGGATTAACGAGGGCTCATCTTTAAACATGCGATTCTTATCGCGCCCTTTTCACTCTTCTGTACGATGATAATGAAACTCTTTTGATGAAAGAATTTCAGGTTCCACCTCACAGTGAAATGAGCATGAGAGAAAATAAATTCTTAGTTTTGGTACTATTAAAATGCGTATTCTCAATACAGGGTTAATATTAATAATGATTATAATAACAATGATAAGATGCCTTTATATTCAGTGGTTTACAAATGCATGTTTAACAAGAATGATGAATGGGCGGGGTTCAGCTATTAAAGCTGATTTCAAACCCAACCTTGGACGTACACACTTATTCTATAAAATCACGGAAACCTTCAATATTAATATATCTGTATAAGTATAGTATAAAATATACAATGAGAAGAATTCGTTTGAATTGAAGCCTGTTTGTACATGTGCCAAAAATCATTGCAAGAGTTACCAGATAGTAAAGACATCATTACCTTGTTCGGAGGACGACTCTCAAACGTGTTTTGAAATTTCTCAAACTGAGGTCTTTGAGTGCATGGGGTAACCTATTGTATAGTTTCGCTGTATTGTATGAAAAACCACGTGTGTATAATGCGGTTTCATTTTGGAATGAGCAGTAGATGTTTAATACGCGAATCATTCTTTCGTTACAAAAAAACAATTTTTTCCGCAAATATAATGGTGTTCCTGATTGCAAAATTTTATGAGTTACAGTAAGGAAGTGTGTTTCTCTCATTTGATTCATTTTCAACCAACCTGAGACATTGAATGAATTACTGATATGGTCATACTTCCGCATACCGTATGCGAATCGAATACAACTATTTTCGATTTTTTGCAATCGTAACGCATTAAGCTGATCTAAGGCCGGTCCATGAATAATATCTCAATACGCTGATGGAAAGAATATTAGAGACTTGTATGGATTCACTTTAAGTTTTTTTGACATCAAGTTCCTACTGGGGTATAGCTGCCGTAACACGTTACATGAGTCCTTACGCAGCTGATTAACATGCTTTATAAATCTTAGGTCAGTATCGATCCAAAGACCCAAATTTTTGCTCCCATTTACGAATTGAATAAGACTGTTAATAATTCTTATAGTAAATGGGTTGGTGACGGCGCTTCTCTTTCCTTTGCAACCAAACCACTTGCGATTTTTTAAAATTGACCTTCAAATTGTGTACAAGTGTGACTATGGAAAACCTTTGACAAGGCAGAAGTGCCAAAGAAAGTACTTTTCGCCATCTTTACAAAAATTTTCATTGAGATTTTCAATGTTTAAGAAAAGTGGATGGTGAAAGTTTCCAGAAAAGGTTATTTAAATTCATATTTCACACAGAAATTAGTCATTTTCAGATTCGACTTTTAACCTCAATAATTTTTTTAAGCAAATTTATCAGCTATAATTGATTCATTTCCAACTTGAATTCAAAATTATTTCCCTCATGAAACTGTTTTTGAGTGATTTGAGCTACATTAGAGATGAACGCTTCTGATTATCGTTTTTTCTCCAGGTAGCTCACTAGTTATCAACTTTACGAGAGGATATCAAATAATTTTTATGAGAAAATTCTTCATGAGGTGTGGAGAAAATATACGCCTCTAAAGTGTTGAAATTGAACTGTTCACACAAAAGCTCCCGAGATACTGAATTGAATGGCTCATGCATCGGTCGTCAAAGACTAGCTCTCGGCAAGGTGTTGTCGCACATATGATATCAAAAGAAAAATTCAGAGAAATGAAGCTATTGGCGCTTTTGAAAATACTCGTATAGAAATGATTTTTTTGTGAAATACAGAACTTCTCCATAGAAAATATTTTGTGGCAAGATTAGATTTTGGGTAATAAATTCATTTACACTTCAGGAACTTCTTTCAGACTGATTTATTATTTTTCAAAACATGATAAATCTGGAACCAGATTGGAACGTATATAAGATGCATGCTGAAATGTGTTAGATAAGCTTTGCAAAAATAGTCTGTGTCAGAAAGTCATCTAAACATTATTAGTTGAGTTGATTCATGAGGGAAAATATTCACAAATACCGTCAAATTTAGGATAGACTGATTTAGAACCATATCTATCATGTGAATCTAGTATTGCAATTGATGGTGAAATAATAATTCGTTGATTTTTGAAGAATGCAATTTTTTACAGCCGGAGATAACTGTGCCTGACGTTTTTTCTACTGATGCGGTAGACATTTCCAAAGGCGATATGGTAACGGGCTGGTGCTCTGGTTCTTGTTCCTATTGTATCCAACGCATTAACTACTATTTCCGTACTGGGTGCTCTATTCATGATGTTATTATTTGCATCATCTGTTCGTATTCGTGTACCTCTAAGGAGAGGTAGCCAGCTTTTATTATCATTCATGACAATGAATATTCATGACAGGCAAACGTCAGACATAAAAACCTGCAGACTAGGCTAGAAAACCCGGAAAATAGCCTTACTTGAGTTTCATTATATTGAAAAATTGTTCACTCTTTTCAGTTGTTTTAGAAAGTTCCTCATAATTGTTTTCAGAAAATTATTATGGGAATGTTCCAGTTTGGCATAACCCAGAATGAGAAGACATACTTCAGTGAGTACGGTTTTATTTCATAAGGATATCAATACTCGGTGCTCAATGATGGCAGAGAAATTTGAAGAATTATATTCTTGTAATTCACCACTAGCGTTGATATTGTTTTACTGGTCGATGTTGAAGAAGTTTATGAAGTCAAGAAATTTCATCTTGAGGTTTACGACAATGAAGTTGAACCAGTACTCAATGAAGAACTGATGATAAAGAGATATTTTTTGCTCCGGAAACAAAGCGTCGAACTGAAGTCTGACTCAAAGATGTCTGTACCCATAAATGATGTGCCACACGAAATGAAGAAATGTTGCAATTTCGTTGAGTTTATTTTAGGTTAGATTAGGTTAGGTCTGAAGTGGAAGGGTCTATTCGACCCTCCACCGCAACCCGCGAGGGTTTATTGTGGCTCACACCCATTCACACTCGACCAAATAAACCCAGCTTCTCAACGAAGCCAATAAGTTTGCCAATAAGTTCAGATGGTAATAGTACGGCTCTGCTGAACTCTAAAATCCTGATTCGGTTCCCAGCGGGGCAGGCACAAGGTATATGCTCTGCTGTTCCATCGTTAATGAGGTAGTCGGATATCCAAGGTGCAAGATACACATTTTGATACCCTCGACAACCTTCCCATATGAGGGTTTTTGCACGTCAGCTACACCTGACGATGCCTTATATTCAACCGTGCAGGGCTTTTTTGCCTGTTGTTTCAGTGAATCATCACTTGAGTGCAAACGTTTGCTAACCTGCTCATGGGGGGTTTGTTCCTTCACCTGAGACAGATTCTGCGTACGCCGCTCAAGAATTTGGTGCAAGGCGGTTTTATAAAGTACCCCGCTCTCGAGGAGACGACTTATTCATTTCCTGGTTGCACCACCAAACCTTTCTTTAGGTTCACTTATTGGATCAGGTGTTAGGGACTTGAGGAGCTCTCGCTCCTGAACTAAATTTACAGGAAGATCAGTTGAAATCGTAAACTCGACATACATTTCCTCTACAGACTCAGCGTCAGAAAGAATTTTTAAGTTTACTCTGTCCATAAAAGTCTCACGAGTAGCTAAGGAAAGAAAGTCAATCACGGCAGCGCCCTGCATTACCGTGACAAGGCGATGCTACGACGAGAGGGCGCCCGGTATCTCGAAGGTTCCGTAGAGACAGCTGATAGACTCAGTGTCATTCATCCTCTTGGCACGGATACACACACCATATGAATAAGCCATCGTTGGAATGTCATTCACTTAGGGAATAACAGAACCACAAGTGATTCTGTCATTCCCGTATCCAGCAGATCTACGTGGAAGCAAAAATCCGATGGCCGGTTTGCTCAAACCTCACATCCCAAGCCAATGCACTCGCCAAAATCAACATGCACAGTGGTTCAGGCAGTAAAAGATGAACAACGACAGCCAACCCGTGGAGTTTATTCTACGTAGTGAATCATTTCAGTGGTTGAAGTTGTCAGTGTTACGATCTTCATTCGGGTTTGAAGGCCGTCGTGGTTTGGAATTATATCCTAATATTTCGCCAGCACGAGTGGCTGGCTTCTTCAGAGGTTTATTCATCTTGATGGTTCACCGATGACTCGGCTGGAGTTGAATTTTTTTGTTGTCCTTACTTAGATATGTACTAACCTATTTGAAAATTAAAATTGGTCATTATTGTCAGCTAGCTCAGGGAGTTGATATGAGATTGTATGATTGAGAGATATATTTTGAATAACAAGAGGTCGGCAAAAAAGACTTCGAATGGTACACAATATTCCGAAACATGTTTTCGTCTCCATGATGAGTTTGTGGTAATCTTTCTGTAGTGTACAATTCTCAAAAATGTCACGAACACTGAACCTTCCATCAGTTTCGATAATTTTCAGAAAATATGTTGATTTGGTTGTACAGATTATAGAAGTTCTTGATGCCTTTCCGTGTCCAAAAAAAAATTGAGTATAAGATCTAAATTTGATATGAAGGTATCTTTCATCCAAACCTTTCTCATCTCTTGACTTTCAAGTCGATGAAGCTCCATACATGACACCAAAAGTAAACCCAATGTTCAGACAAATTCTTGATAGACTCAATATCTCTTGGTTAACAAGCCCTGATACATTTTTCATTGTTCTGAAAGTTGTGCTTGGTAGTAACAATTCAGTAAACTTTTTTCTGCATGAACGTCTGATTCATTTTGGAAATGATGAATAACATCATAATGACTTTTTTGAGGGCGATTAGCTATAATATTTTTCATTGTATAAAAATGCGTCTCAGTAAGTATATACAAAACAAAAAAAAATGAAAACTTGAAGTATTGTAGAAAGTGTTACATAAACGTGATGAAAATATTCCTGGAACTCCGATTCATCCTTTAAGTACCTTCACACAAGTTGATCGGATTTTGTGATCGTTGCTCTGCCTGAGGATATGGTGGACCTGATTTTCCAACAGAATATCGCGGTCGATGTCATCGTCATCGTTAAGTTGGAATTGACAACCCATCGTATCGGCAAAGACCAGTGCCTTATTGGCGGGAAAGTAGCACATTCCACGCTCTTCGTAAATGAGTCTTCCTCGCCTCAAATCTACGAGTGATCCACCTGAGCGAATCCTCCCCAGGCTCAAGGAATTCCAAGAGCATCCCCATCCTATTGTTTCGATAGTCAATGATGACCTGTCTTACTCCATTGGACATTCTGTTCGCAGCTACTTTGTCTTCTTGGTAGACGGTCTACTGGTAAGTTTTCTTAAAATCCGACAGAACACAGAATTCACTGGTCAAGAAGTGTTTGGCCGTTCTGATTAATAACTCTGCTCCATAGTCAGTGCTTGGTGTTGTGGTCGCCAGCAGCAATTGTCGAGATGTTCTTTCGGAGATCAGCAGTTCTTTCAGAGATTCGGGATTATACGGAAAATTGTAAACCAAGATTAATCAATGACAATCCCTTTTTAACTGAATTTCGACGCCCACGGCCTCTCTCTTGAAAAGATACAATTTTCAATTATTTTATTATTTTGAATGATCATTATTTTATATATCGTGCAGTATTTTTCCATTCCGGATCAAGTACTGATTCATGAATAGAGTTTCAATGCACCAGCTGTAGGAATGATTCAACTGGTTATTCTTCTATGTAGTGGATAAAATAGCTTACTTACTGAAGACTTCCTCGTCAAGGTGGTGCAGAAATTTTTCTCAGGTTTTTTTGCAGCTGAAACGCAAACATATCACACTCTGGAATAATTACCTTAATTTTTACTAGTCGAATATTTTTTTATTAACAAGTTGTTTGTTCATTTCACGATTTTTATAAGTTATGTCTCAGTGAGTTGGAACCATAAAGAAAATTTTATTGATTATTGATTTAATGAAATAAATAGTTTTCATAAAAAGGTGTCGCAATCACTGAAACCCAGAATGTATGCATGTGCCATTTATATCCTCAAAAATTGAGGGAAATAGGTCAATGCATGTCAAACATGCAACAAACGATTATCAAAAACGTTTGGAGCAAAACACAAATTGGATATTTGAAGGTAAAGAAAAGCTACTTCAAACTCAGACGATTCACTAAGTAAACATAATTCTCGGCAAACCTTTAGAAAAGGCAACACACTTGATAACAATGGATATTCAGGTGCAGACGTTGAAGGGTTTATTTGTATGGGTGGAGATTCACGTCTACATCCACGGCAGTGGATGTAGCATAGTGTACTTGATTTGCCTCTTCATTCCAAATCCCATCATGATTTCATGAAGTCTAATATTCAATTGAATTCTCAGACACCGAAACTCCTACGTATTATAGCTTCATTCAGGCCGCATCTATGAGTATTGAATTATTTTCGTAGTTGATTTCGTGACGTGATCTACTAGTTGTTATTACTCATATTTTATTTCCATTATGGAACTTAAATTTGACAAGACTTGAATGAGGCTGCAATTTCAACCATAGAAAGAATACCGATTTCCCCTCTAAACAAATTTTCGCCCAGGAAACATTATGAAAAATCTAAAACATTAGTCAATTTCATATTCAAGGTGAATTATTCACCCTTGTGATGTAACCTCCTATGAGATATATATGTTATCATCAGAAAAACAAATAGGAAAGGAGTTGAGTATCATTTTTTGACGAAAATGATTATACATATCATCAAAACTCGCCGCTCTCTTCCATGGCGAGTAAAAGTCAGTTTAGTCAAACGACAGTCATTGTTTGAATTGGAATTGGAATATTTTCAGGAGGTTCTAATTTTTTTATTCTTTCCCAGGAAATTATTGTCTTCTACCAGTAGAACTCGTTAAAAGGGCAAGTAGTATCAATGCTGAGTGACCAAAAAAAATTAATTTCATTGTTTTGTTGATTTTTCCAAATTCATGAAAAATAACCTTGAATTGAAAATAAGTGAATCGTTATATATGAAAGAGACGAGTTCTGCTCATCTACTTTCTTATTCACTGTTTAACATGTTCTCCAATGAGCAATAATACAGCCTGTTTTCCATTTATATCCTAACATTTCTGAAGAATCTTGCAGATAATATCAGTGAGTTATACTTCATATACAAATTTGGGATGCCTCCAAAGAAAGATATTTTTGAGAGTCGAATCTTTTGATATCATGGGTTACTCATATATTTCCCTTTTTCAGTTATCATATCCGGGAATAGATAGATAGTATGATGAAGTACTGTAATGCCCATGGACTTTTACATCAGGGGGAGATTGAAAAATCTCATTTTTAAACTGCCGACCAATTCTGGATACGAATTGGAAGCATCAGTGATGCAAAGTTTTGCTTCTCTCATTCCAGAAAAGGTGTCGCCTATGTGTAGGAGAAGCTGGTAGATATTTCGAACACCTTCTCTGAAGAAATATATTTCATTGTTTTTCTTTACCATTATTATTATTGTTAATATCATTATTGAAACTATGCGTTGTTCACCATTGAGTTGTTCATAAATTTTTTTCTTAAAGACAGCCATCTGTTTTACCTATCTAGTTTGAAAACAGTAGTTTCCCTTTAAAAGTATCCAATTTGGCCCAATCTGTACATGTAGTGACATCATCCGTGACTTCTTAGACATTTTTATCCAATATTGAAACCAGAAAGATAAAAATAAGTTTTCTAACGTTTTACGGATACGAGTAGTGTGAATCTTCTTGAGTACAAATTTTGCTTTTCTCTGAGTATTTGCATGTTGAATAATCGTTAAACCATTTATCTGCTACTTTATTGAATAGTAGTAAATCTCCTTGGCGGATCCGCCAAATAATCACTTCATATAATAAAATAAAGTATTTCTGCCACGTTACCCCTTTTGAAATTGAAATTATTAACAAAATAGAATTTTCGAAATAACATTATAAATTTCCCTCGAAACGATGCGGAGCTCTGAGTTTAGGGCCTCTTCTTGTAACTATCTCTTGTGTTTTCTCTTTGTTGTCCTGATCCTCTGTTATGTAATTTTCAACGGTTTTACTTTTGACTCCACTTATATTCTTTTCGGAACTCGGAACATAAGTAAACAGAACAGCAAGCCTCGGAAATATGTCATCTTTGTTTATCTCATGCAGGTAACAGATTCATTGTCCTTTATTAGCTTTAACCGACGTTGCCAAATAGTGAAATAGAAACAAATCCCTTTAAATGTTGAATGCATTATTGCATTCCTCTTTTTTAAGTATTTTAATAATTTTGTAAAGAAAAAGGTTGAAAAGATGAGTTCAAAATGCGTTGTTTTAGAGCTCTTTTATGAAAACTACTTGATTTTCGTCAGAACGAACATTCCCCATTTTCGTATATTTGGAGAGGTATCCGAAATGTCAGGAAAAAATTTGAATTGGTGCGAAGTTGACAGAATTTTTTCTCTGTTCAATATTTATATACTCCGTTGAACGAATTATTTCTCTATATGGGCAATTTTCTGGACTCTGTTTTAACCACTGAGGACCTTCCTACCACTTCATTTCATTAAGTATATTCGCAATGCATCCTCGCGATGCAATATCTACCGGATTTTGATCCCCTGGTATATGATGTCATGAATGTAGTTATTTCTGCTACTTACTGTACCTAGGATGCTTTGTCCATGGATTGTATTTGTATGTAAAAAGTGATAACAAAAATGAGTGTAAAGAAAATTAAAGTCAGTCTATCTACAGCTATTTTTTCAATTCAAGAAACCTCAACATGGCTCAGTCAGTAATTAAAAGTAGTATTTAATAGTAATATTAGTGAATAATAACAGTCCTGATATGAGTGACTTCAGAGGGATGGCTCCCATGGATTTTTCGGGAAATATTTCCGAAAACTGGAAATTATGGAGACAAAAATTTGAAAATTATTCAGTTGTAACCAACAAAAACAGCCCTCATTGCATCATGAAATACCAATAATATCGTAGCATAATATTGGGTGTTATATTTTGTATTTAGGGAAAACTATTTATCTGCTTGTTAGTGATTATTATACTAAACGGGTGGAATTGATATTATTGGATCAAAATGCTCACTCGCAAACGGTTATTAAACATCTTAAAGCAATATTTAGTTGCTTAGGTATTCCATCAATAGTGATTTCAGACAATGAACCGCAATTTAAATAGCGTTCTCCGTTGAATACAGTTTTGATCATATCAGTTCCAGTCCTAACTACCCTTAATCGAATGGGATGGTGGAAAGCAAAAACAAACTGTTAAAAAATGCTGTATGAAGCCATAGAAAATAGAAAAGATTTAGATTCAATACTTTTTATGCACAGGAATACCCCATTGGAAAGTGGCTTTTCACCAGCTCAATTATTAATATCTAGAAATTTGAGAGATATTTTACCTACTACTGAAACTTTTTCGAAACCAAAAGTTGTCAATTTCACTGAATTTCATAATCGAATAAAATCAAGTCACAAGAAACAACCAGAATATTACAACAAAAATGCCAAAACCTTAAAACCTATCGAAATAAATAAGAAATTTGTCAAAGTAGTCAACAAACCTGGTGAACGCTCTTATGCAATCAGTACCATAAGCTTATCGAAACTTTGCCGATGGGAAGTGAAAATAATACAGAAAAGAGAGAAGTCAATATAGAAATAAAATTGATGTTGATAATTTGGATTCTGATAATACATTGTATGAAGTACCCGAAAAAACAAGGTTTGGTCGAAGAATGAAAAAACCTGACAGATTGAAATATTAATTTAATAATAACTTATTTTGTGGGCTTGGTTAATTTTGATTAAAAAAAAATTATGTTCATACATGTTTCAATTTTATTTGAATGATCAATGTATTTCTAAACTTGTTCAGTTAACAGATGATACCAATTATTTATCAATACTTCCACAATTATCAATACTTCCACGATTCCCACAAATATATTCCAGGACCCTATTGTTTTCATCCATGTTAGGGCTACAATTGAATCACTGCAATAAAATGTTTTCAACTGTTTCATTTCTTCCACCCTCTTAATAGATTGACTTAATCTCACTCCAATGACTGTACGCAATAACTCAAGCCTTTGTATTGTGATATTTTTTGGAATTATTCTAGATTGAGCCTAAATAAGTTGTAGAACGACTTCATTTTTCATTCTTGAAAATACACAAGATGCATATGCTGCTTTGCTGGCATCGCAAAATACATGGATAGAAACATTTTCAGCATTGCAATTAGTTGAATCATTGAGCGATCTAGGGATTTTATATACATTAACGAAATTGTTTCATTCACTTTTCACATTCATCGAATATGTCACTTGGTAATTCTTCATCCCAACCAATTTTTAGTGTCCATGTTAACTTTAATTACAATTTCGGAATCACCTTTACTGGACATGTAAAACCAATGGGATCAAAGATCTTTTGAGCTCTTGACAATAAACCTCATTTCGTTTTAGGTGTAATATTCAAATCATTGAGACTGGAAAAATCACAATGAAGAACATCTTTTTAACATTATTGAGAAAACAAAAACAGAACGCTACTGACTTTTTTGTAGATTTTTTCAGATTGAGCAACTAAAAATAAAACTTGGCGTGTTCTCTTCATATCAAGCTTCGTTTTCGAGAAAAAATCACTTTTGAAAACTATCTGTGGACAACATAAATAATTATCCAAAGTGAATAATAAACAATTCTGACTTCAAAGTAAATGAGCAAAATGCCTTTCGATAAAATACATGACTGCAATCGATTTGTCATTGATTGTCTGAAACGTTGAAAAATATCTGGAGTTTTCCTTATGGCATAGCAATTTACAATTATTCGATTCCTCAAGACATACACATCTAGTACAGTGGAGCCTTCAGATGACCCCATAGATATATTCTGAGGTCCTGCACGTCCAATCCAGTGATTGGGGTTGGTGATGTTGAGACAGTAAAATGTGCTAGAACCATTTCGTTCATAAATCACATGTTGCCTCTTACAAGTACCGGCACTTTTTCTAACAAAATGGGTAAATGATCTCGCAAAAAGTTTGTTAATCTTGCTGGTAGAGAAAATGAGCCAATTAGGTAGTCACCAATCACTCTTACTCAAACATTTAGCGGAAATTGTTGCTGGAAATATCTTTCTCTAATAACGTTGGGATTTTCGTCTCCTGGCCAGCTCGATCCCCAGATTTTTTTGTCTGAAGGTTCATGAAGGATAAATCATTCTTTACCCATTACAGATATTGACTATCTCCAATAAAATATAAGAGATGCACGTAATATCAGTACATCCATCATGCTGTATAATTACCACAGAAATTGTATAGACAGACAGACAACTTACGTTAGTTCAAAAAAGAGGTCGTCATTTCGAGGACTATCATGTAGAATTCATTCCCTGTACTGATTTTATTTCAACCCGGAAATCCATTATAACATAAATTATTTTTCTGTTTGATTGTTGTCATTGATGATGCAACTTATTTCAAATGAAACGCTATAAATATATCTGTGATACACCACTGAATTATGATTTTATCACTTCATCAACGTTTGTATCAAAAGAGACAGGTCCGTATTTGAGAAAAAATTGTTATAGTATATTTCAAAAATAATATTCTTGAAACAAAAATTTTTTTCGTATGGAAACAGAAACAGCATTTTCAGTTTTTCCTATACAACTCAGGAAAGGTAGTATTCTGATAGGAAAGATAATAGTGCTGCGTCACTTTTATCACCGATTAGAAGCTCTCAACTTATTCTTTCAAATGTAAATAAAGCTTGTGATACCTCGTTTGTTTTTCGTTTCAAGACTCTACTCAACGCTGTTTTTTTTGAAATTCGGTTCAACCATTCTTGAGTAAATAGCAGTTTTATGCTCATTTTAAAATATAAAAATGAACTATACTCTCAGAATTTCGAAAAAAAAAGGTATTGAAAATGCACTGTAATGTATTTTAGTGTTCACCATTCCTGGCAAAAATTCATTTCTTGCATCATAAAATGTTTCTGGAGTAATTTCGTTACGAGTACCGGTTTGGCTAATTATTGTCATGTAGATATTTTTTACCAGCTTCACGTAATGAGATATTCTTGAGGGGATAGGTAATGCCTGTACTGTAGTATATGCAACGATCATGTAATAATGGTTATTAATACAAGAGCATTAACCAGGATATGAAACGAGCCGAAATCAAGTTTCATATGGTTTATGCGAATGTATTACTAACCATTACATGAGAGTTGCATAGACAATTTTTCTACACTCGATAAATAATAACTATAAATATTATATTTGTATTTTTATCGAACACAATAACAGTAATTACTCGTATTCCTTCAAAACATTCTACGAAATTGTAATTAATGTTATCACCTCCTATATGGATATACGAGACTTTAAACATTCTATTCATACTTATATTGAACATACTGATTATATTTGATTCGATTGTTATCACCTCCTATATGGATAAACGAGACTTTAAACATTCTATTCATACTTATATTGAACATACTGATTATATTTGATTCGATTTTTCAAAAATATTAAGATTATTTATTGTGCAGTTTGAAAAGTTTATTCCAGATCCCACTGATATGGAAGTGGAAGGAAAATTTCCATCCATTCCGTTATTGTTAGTCTCGATTTCATTCTGAATCGAATTTTCAACGTAGTCATTGAATTGGATTTCCAGCCACCATGACGTTTCAATGCAGTAATATCAGTACCGGCATCAAGTAAACCATCAGGCACCTGTGCCTTGTCTTGGAAGATTCGTCGAATCTTCCAAGTCGAAGACTTCGAAGTTTTTTCGCACTTCCAAGTCGAAGACGTTGTTTTTTCCGTTGGGTATCTGCCACACGTACCTACCAAGTTGTAGGTCTGCATGAGAGGAAAGGAGCAACCTTGAGCATGTCATAATGCACCTCTCCGGACTAATAATTT
>WOGO01004470.1:0-13252 GCA_015342085.1 Leptinotarsa defecta | reverse complement strand
AAAATTGTTAGTCCTATTTTCTGATATGATGGGTCTGGTCTTAAAAGTCGTAATTCGTACGAGTCGTATGTCATCACTCAGGTTCATGTAATACAATTCAACAATAAAATCCCTAGATATTGCCCGCTTCAACATGAACATGAACAGGGTATTTTGACACTTGGGCCAAATTTGCAGAACCACAAAATTTTTATCGCAATCGTTCTAATATGCGCCTTTAAACATCAGCCGTGAGAGGCAATACATCTCGATCATTTGATGTTTTGTTCATTCAGTTACTTTTTTCCATTGTTTTACATTTTGTCAAATTTTTGTATCAGCGGGCTTCTTGGGATTATGATTAAAATATGCATAATTTTTCTATGAACTGCAACTTTATTTGGTTGGCAACACTGATTAGCACCGATAGTGGTAATAAACATAACCTAGACAGTAAAGCGGTAAATTGAATAATTTCAGTTAAGTCAAATTCGTTTATTTGTAAATACTTTCTTTTTTTACTCTTTTGAGAAGTAAGGGTGATTAACTTGAAACCGATTAACAGATTATATACGATTATTCATTTTATAGATATTCATCAGTAAAAGCAAAGCTGAAAATGTCCGATTTTTCGGACCTTCTCCACGAAGCTGAGAAGCTCACTAACCAACTAGAGGGAACGATTGAGCTTCCCAAAGTCGAACGCTCGCTCAAACAGGTGCTGGAAGCTTCAAATGACTTATATGGCAGAGTAGCCCAAAGCGGGGCGAAGGACATCCAGGCCAATCTATTATTGGGTTCTAAAGGAGTCGACTTGCCGAAAATCGCCCAGAAGTTGGAGTCTATCAGCACGAAACACACCTTCGAACCCATTCAGCCTGTGGAAGACTTGGATATTGAAACTATTTTACAAAATGAAATAAGAAATAAAATCCTGGCCGCTTTTGATTCCTGTTACAACACCATGCAGGATTTCACTTACAATACAGCCTGGGAGCACCAGAATGCAGAGTGGAAGCAGCAGAAGCATAAGATAGGTTGTGCGATCCGTTCCAGCGCTTTAGATATATTAGATAGCCCCAGACCACGCTGCTTAGCTGCAGTTCGTACAGGAATTGCTCTAGGGAACCTAAGCCCCATCGAAACAATTTATGTTTCGAAAATCATCGAGTACAATACTACGGTAAATAAAGGAGTTCAAAAACCAAACCTAGTGAACATATTCACGGGAATATCCAACGAATTCAAAGACTCAAAAATATCAGATATGTGGGAAATAATAAAGTATATGGTACAACTACCCCCATTTCCACAAGGCGACGACCCCATCAAAATAAGAAAGAGCAAAACCGTTATTGCCGGTCTAGTGAAACAAGGGATACGCTACCTTGAAGACAGATACAAAACCTTCATGAACAACATTATCAACGAGAACTTGGTGCAAGCTGCACGTGGAGGTATTCCTGGTACATATCACTTAGTGCGCAGCTTTGTGGGGCTCCGACTGCAGGGGGAGTATTTGGGGCTGCAAAATGGGCTCATAGATGACCGACCCCTCTGGCCAATGGTGTATTACTGTTTAAGATCTGGAGACATTCAAGCAGCCATATTTTGTTTAAGAAAAAGCGGCCTGCAAGAGTTCCCGGAAGTAATTGCCATATTAGATGCAAAACTGAAAAACTCTCCGCGTCCTGAAATGATCAAGTTGGAAGAAAATATAAAGATTTCCTATAGACATTCTGTTAGAAACGATACAGATCCCTTCAAGCGCATCATTTGGTCGGTGTTGGGTTGCTGTGACATTTCTGATGAGCACTCCGAGGTTGCTCGAACTGCTGATGATTACTTATGGCTGAAACTCAGTCTTGTGAGGGTTGATTCTAACAAAGACGATTACGTTAAGTACGAAGATCTGCAGCTGCTGATTTCAGAGGAATATGGAGAGATACACTACGATGCTGTCAATCAACCGCACCTGTATTTCCAAGTTTTAGCTCTGACAGGGCAGTTTGAAGAAGCTTTTGCTTTTCTCTCACGCACCGATAAATTCCGTCCTCATTCAGTCCATATGGCAATTGCTTTGAACGAGTTGTATATGCTAGCCTTGCCGAAAGATTCAAATTCTCTGCTCATAACTAATGATCCTATGCATGACAAACCAGCTGCTTGTCTGAATTTAGTTCGTCTCATCATGATGTATGTCAAAAAGTTTGAACTGACGTCTCTCAATGAAGCCCTCAACTACTTTTACTTCCTTCGATACTATAACGATGCAGAAGGACACAACTTGTTCAAGATTTCTACCGTTTACTTAGCCATAGAGACGAAGCAGTACGAGACGATTTTAGGCAAGGTACAGCGTAACGGAATCAGAACAAAGGGACTGATCGATCAGTTCACTGGGGCTAATATTACTGCTGAAAGTATAGCGCAACTGATAGGGGAACGGTTGGTTAAGAAGGGGCTGTATGAAGAGGCCATAGAGGTATTCAACATAGCAAATAACCAAGAAGAAGTAATAAAAATAGTATGCAGCATTCTGTCGCAGGTTGCTCATATGGAAAGCGAGACAGATTCATTGAGGAACAAAATGCATGAGAAAGCTGTAGAATTCGCAGAACGTTTTTCTAGAGAGGGTTACAAAACAACTCCCAGTATAGTCAACAGTTTTCTCAAGCTCAAAGACCTGGTGTTTTTCTTCAATCAATATCACGCCAAGCAATACAATCAAGCTTTCAAAACTCTCAGTAGCTTGGAGCTTGTTCCTCTTAGGTCTGAAGATATCGATGACAGAGTAAAGAATTTCAAGACCTTACAAGCTGATGTTTGCAAGGTTTTCCCAGATGTTCTCCTAGCTTCGATGAACATGATTTTTTCACAGTATCAGAAAATCAAGGCAAACAATGAATATATTCCGAGGTTCCAGGACGAATCCACTGGGAAGCAGTTGAGTCGTTTGAGGGAGCAGGCCAAATGCCTCACTGATTTTACAGGGATGTTACCTTATAGAATGCCGGGAGATACAAATAGCAGATTGGTTCAAATGGAGATACTTATGCATTAGTTTTTATAAGATATTTTGTATTTTTTCTATAGGGTTTCATCAGAGCAATCATTCATTCTGTTGTTTTTTATGTGAATAAACCCTCCATTTTTCAGATTTTGTTTCACATTCATGATAATTTCGAACAAGTCATTTTTTGTGGAGCAAATCAAAGTTTTTCATTCCAAAATCCACACATAATCTGAAAAAAAAAAATGTAGTCGTAATGAAGAACTTTTTAGTTCATACCGATAAGTTACTGCATAAATTCAAAGTATTTTTCACAAATAAAAATGTTTTATTCATGAGTATCTTCTTGTATTTAATGATTTTCACCAACAAAAAAAGAGCCCAGGCATTGTAAAGATACCTGTCTTGAAGTTTCGGAGCATAAAATCTGCCTCTTTCTTCAGAACTCCGATGGCGTAAGAATTTACAATAAGCTCCCGAAATCAATTAAAAAGGAAACTACTGACTTCAAACTCAGAAAGCATCTCAAAACTTTTCTGTTGTCGAAAATGTTTTATAATACTGAAGAATTTTATTCCAGCTAATTGGATACTTTCATTCAATAATATATTTCAATTAACTTAATATGTTTTCAAAATTGTCAGTTGCAAATGTGAAATGTCTACTTATATATGTAATTTGTGACATGTTTTATATTACTTTTGCTGCAATCTGTAAAACCAATGAATAAATTGAAATGAATTGAAACTGAAAAAACCTAATGTATTCTGCAATCGGCAAAATTATTGAATATAAGTTATGAATAGAACTTTTTTTGTGAAAAAAACATTCAAATTTACGCAGTAACTTACTCAAGAAACACAGTTTTACAAAAACGCAACACGTGTTTCGTTATACAATAGCTTCTTCAGGCGTGTCTTTACGGCGGAGAATAGAAACGCCAGATTTTTTAAAAATTGTTAAAGGTGAGAATCCAATAATAATAATTTCAAAGGTGTTGGTGTCTCCTCCTACGAAAACGCCATCTATGGAATCGAGGGATAACTCGGATATCAAGGTTCCTCAAGACGGTCAGTTGCAAAGCCAAAACATTGTCTAAGGATCTTTAGACAATGGCCAAAACTTAGGCATCGACCGCCGAACAAGATTCGCCTTCTCTTTCACTGCAAGGCAACTAGATGCACTTGTGATCCAACACCAGACGGTTTCATCAGTGTAGTAATATGACAAACATGTGAATGACGTATATGACAAACGTAATATGACAAATATGTGAATGACGAGAAGCAATATGTTCTAAGAAATATATTACAGTTTTCTTTATCCACTCGATCCTTAAAATAAACTCAGTTACTAAAAATGTTGATATCATATTCAAATTTCGAAATTCTGAATGATCATCTATAATTTTGAACCAGTTGGAAGTGTGAAAGTTTGAAGCATATTCATTCATTTACATATTGATTAATATAAACAGGGAATCCAAGAAATGTCATCTTTTAGCATATCTGGCTTCGAAGAAATTCTTAGTGAGAAAAAAAAGAGTTGACGGCGCCTACCTCTAGAATATTCTGAATCGAAAAGAGTGGATCTCCTGGATGTGACACTCCAAAAAAAAGGGTAATTCCCTGACACGTGTTTTTGGCTATTGGCCTCAGCAACCAAGTGCATAAATCGGCAACACATGGTGTGACGTGGTCGCCAAAAATAACTTACATGAACGGAGACACCAACAGTTTCAGTTATAACATTTGGTAATCTTGGGAAACAAATAACATGTCCAGTATGGAGCTACAAGTTCCTATGTGGCATCCGGATCCAGGATATAAATACAAATAATACACACGAAACCACATATGTGCTGTATTGTAGGCTCCTGTTGGCGACTCTCAAAATAGTATTCTGTGTCTGTGGTGACTTCTTTCATTTGTTGTTTCATGTTCCTGTAGGTGTTGCCAATATTTGTTTGCACCGCCCTAATGAGACCAATAGCCAAAAACACATATCCGCGGTTTGACCCCCATTTTTTGGAGTCTTACATGTCAACGAGTTTTACTTGGAGGTTATGTCAATTCTTCATTAGTTTCTCAGTTATTAAAAATTATCAAAATACAATTTTTTTTCGACCCTTTCAATTATAATGCATACTTCCTTGAAAGTTGATTTCGAGATTGAAAACTTCAAAAAATTTGTCGATGGATTTTTGTAAAAAGTGGAGGAACTTTTTTGAATGTCTGTTATATGGAAAAATTAATGAAAATCAACATATTAGTACGAATATAAATGGGTCCGCGATGTTGTATTTTGTAATATTTATGTTATTGGTATTAAAAGAAGATATCTTGTATTGAAATAATGTATTTCCGCATAAACATAATTGCAATCTATTTTGTAAGCTTCTAGCAAGGACTCAAAGAATGGGAAAAATTATCAAGATTGGCGGAATACTAGGAAATTACGAAATACAAGGTCCAAATGTGAATAAACTTCTGTTTGAACGATGCAGATACCTTTTGATGAAACCAAAGAGCAAAAAAGCTCAAAAAGACTTTGGGTAAGTAATAGTAATGAATATTTTATTGAAGGACTATATCTGTGCGAAATAATGGTAATTTGAAGGACTATATCTGTGCGAAATAACGGTAATTTGAAGGACTATATCTGTGCGAAATAACGGTAATGATGATGATAAAAGACGATGCTCAGCTTCTTAAGGATTATAAAGACTGCATACATATATTCAAAATCCTACGGTTGGCTCATAACTGCCCCGAGTTGTTTTTTGATGAATTCCCTGTTACATGCAGATGTATTATGGGTTTTGAAAAACTAGGCGAAACATGCTTTTTATCCTCTCTTTCGTCCTTGGCCGATTTGATAGTGTTGCGTACTCGTTTAGTTGGTCTGTAAATGGTTCTATTGTTGGAACATTCAAACAATTTTCCGTTGCGGTCCGTGACTTTGTTTATGTACGGCAAGTACACTGTACCCATCTCTGGCGACTAGATCGTGGTTGAGTATACTCAAAGTATTCTTTCTTCTAGGATGTACCAACGGCACGTTTGATTTTTTGCGCTGTTAGCCCACTGGCTTATAGAGCTTGGTCTAGAGGACGTATTGTAGCTCGCAAATCCTGGTGACACCAGTTACAAGTGTTTTCAGCATAGCACTTTTTTACCCTGGATGGTGGTTTCAGTTCTTGTTGAGATACCGATCAGTATGAGTAGGTTTGCGATAAACTATGTGACCTACAACGTCAATTTTTCTGTACCTAGTATCTCTAAAAATGACATCTCTCCTTCGTTCTCCTTTTAGATGCTAGACTGGATGCAAGGACAAATGCAATTGATGTGGCGTAGAATGGTTTAAAGGTTTTCATGAACAAGTTGACTGTCTCATTCAACTTTTTTTTTAATGAAGCTGCATTTTTATTCAAACTAGTGTCAACTAACTAGTGCCAGTACTTCCTGCATCTTGATATCCACGGCGATTGGCGACATAACTGTATTATAATAATAACGTTGATTGTACTCAAAAAAATATGGAATTGTCATTAATAATCTCTTTCAGTCATTTCATTCTAACCCTACCGGAAAACCCGATACCTCGTCAAGACTTCGACAATCTTCTGAAGAAAAAAAAGATCAAGCGACTGGACAAGGACTTGATCGACGAACTGACGAATATGTTCACCGCAAAGAAGAAGATTGACTGCAACGAGATGACCAAAACCTACATGAAACTATACCCTGAAACGACTTTACCCGTTGTCCAGAAAAAATCTAAGAAGAAAAAAGGAAAAAAGAAATCTAAAACAAAGGTGGTCGACGTAGAGCAAGAAATAGGAGTCGTCGATTTTGAGAACGCCCCTGAAAAAACCGTTGATGAAAGTCCTTCAAGGATTAACGAAGCAAGTCAGTTACAGCTGAATATGGAAAGTCAGCCAAAGTTGGTATTGGAGCGTAAGTCATTATTGAGAAAACAGTCATCTAAATTACCTGTTCAAAAAAGCATCAAATTTGAATAAATGTTATAAAATATAAACTGTGTCATTTACAAAATTATATCAAATAGTGAGAAATCTTCATTATCGAAATTACAAGTTTTCTTCGACAAAAAAAACAACAGAGTTGCTGTCACATGATGATAATAATAATAATAATGGGACTTTATTGCATTATAAAACAATTACATGTACAGGTGTAAAAAGTGACATTTAAAATTGTTCTTACATATAACCTCTCATAGAAACCAACTGAGCAGCAAGTAAACTATTTGATATTCCGTACCGTAACCGTGAGCATATAAAGTTCTCGAATCTGAACCCAAACGCATTACATCAAACGTCTTAGAACAGTGCTGTTTTTAATTTCCATCTCATTTTGAAAGGAGTGGGCAATATCGGCAAATAGTTTTTGTTCCTGTGTTATCGATCTCCAAGATGATACAGAATTTATGTATATCAAAGCAGATTCCAAAACACAGCCCACAAAATACAATACAGGAACTTTTATTGTCCCCGATATATCCATAATATTACATATTTTTCCAATAACTCGCAACTTCTATGCCTATATCATGTAGATTTCAGAAAAAAAATGAGATTGACAGTGAAACGCATTGTGGAAATTCAATAAACCTGTATGTACTTCCGAATATACTCTCAGACCTGGAGGAACATCAAAATCTAAGTGTCTACACGGCGTGAATTTGTGGGTTGTATTCTTTATCAGCTTGGTAACACTGGACCTGATTTGAAGTTCATTCCATTTAGATGTTAAATCATCAGATATAGAATAATATTGAAGTTGTATATTTTGCTTTTTGTGTGAATAGTTTAATTAGAAAAAACATGGTTTTTCGATATAGTATGGTGTTGTATTGCTAATATTGCAAAAGCACCGCAGTGTTAATTCGCACCGCAGTTTTTATAAAAGTGTCACATAATGATAATAAATAAAAGACTTGGTTCGAAGCAGTAGGTACGATATGATTCCAAATAGTTATCAATAAAGACCACTTCTTTCATTTGTGAAGACCATTTCAATGTATTTGAAATTTGTATTGATTTTGTAACAGGGAAAGCATATTGGTAAATATTCGTTTTGAAAAACATTTTTAGTGTACTTACGTATTTAAAAACACAAGCATTTATTCACCAGGTCACCTTTACACCTTATTCCTCCTTAATTGACACTTTTCAATTCAACAATCAACATTTTTCTTATAAAAAACTTAATTTAAATACAAATGCTGCTTCTGGTGGCATTCTTCTATTTCTAGGTTAGTTACTAGTGACATTTCAAAAAAAAGCGGTTGGTATTTGCCACCGCTTCTATTTCAAATTCGTAGATTTGGATTTTCAGTTTGACGTGAGTGATTAGAAAAACACAAAATGAATTTGAACGAAATTAATAATTTAGTGAAAGTAAGAGAAAATTTAATTATTTATTTAGTTCAAGTAGGAGTGTTTGCAGCAACAATACAGCAGCATCATTCGTACCAACTAGGTCATTAACCTAAAAAACGTAAAATACAGAGATATATAACCAAACAGCTGCTCCCTATATTTTTCAATATTTTTATTGGAAAAATGTTGATTGTTGAAGTGAAAATGTCAAGAAAGGATGAATAAGGTGTAAAGGTGACCTAGTGAATAAATGCTTGTGTTTTTAAATAGTTTATCTTGTGAAAAAGAAGGCTGAAAAGTTGCCCTTTTCTGAACTTTGAAGCCGCAACTTTTTAAATAAGGGAGAGCGCCGCTTTTTTCTTTAGGATTCGTAAACTACGTATCAAAATACGTAAGTATACTCAAACATTTTTTCAAAATCGCCGGTGCTCTCAAAACGAATATTTATCCCGATTTTTCCATGCTGACCCTTCTTGGACTAACAGTAAATACCAGTTACTTTTCAATGAAAAATTAAAACCAGTTGATTCATTGACTGATGAATAAAACGCCATAGGATTTATTTCACAAATACAAACATTTCATGGCTATTTTTATTCATTAAATAAAAGTCCATAAGCCCCCATTGCTAGAGCAACCTCCGACTGATCCCAGAAACGATGGTAAGTAAAAGTAGGAGCAGGGCCCCCGTTCAAACGTTCTTCAATCTTGTGCCATTGCGGATCTTTCTTATAAAACGACCGGATGCTGAGGAAAGTCGACGAGGAGTTCAAGACGTCTCCGTTGGGATAGACGCCGCTCCATCCTGGGGGTACGTAAACTTTATCTTGGAAATGATCATAGTCAGGCTGCTCTTCGGACGATACACCTAGGTCGGTTCGATACAACTTCCACATTCCGTCCAAAAGCTTCTTAGCAACTTGTTTAGCTGCTTTGTTTCCGGACTTGGCCGCGTAGTAAGACAGTGTTCTAGCCGTAGCAGCTGCCGGTCCAATACCGCTGCCGTAGTCAGCGACTTTCACGTGGACATTCGGAGGGACTCCACTCCACTCCAGCGAGTTAGGGAGCTTGTAATTGTCGCCCTCGAAGGTGATTTCCGAAATGACCCATGACACCCACTTGTCCAAAATCGCTTTGGCCTTTTTGTCACCTGTTACGTAGTAATATTGCGCTAACCGATCCGTAGACCAAGGTTGCATGCCGAACCACCTGGTGGATGGCGGATTGTGACCACCTGGTTGCCAGTCGTAGAACATTCCGTGGAAAGTGCTCGAAGCTATGTCGTCTGGCGGGGTGTCGTATCGATCTTTCCAAGAATTGACGACTCCTCCTCCAAAGGCCCCTTCTGCCGACTGAACGTATTCGTAGAATTCCAGTTGCCTTTCCAATGAGGCGGCCCAATCTTCGGCCGCGGTCGGGCTTTTTGGCTTCAAAGTGGGTTCTTGGGACAAAGCGTAAGCGGCTAAAATAATAAATCAATTAATCACCACCATATAATTGAGGAATAAGTTGTAGTTATTAAAAAACAAAAAGAAGAACTGCAGTACAGAAATCAATGGCAGTTTGAGGTGATGGCACAGGACCCAGCAAAAGTATTAATTAAAACAATAAAATAAGTTTGACTCTAAAATAATGCTAATCCTTGTAATATGAAACTCAAAAGTAAGACTGAATCACTACGCTACACCGTTTTGTTACTGTTTTTAGGCCGCGTTCGCGGTTGCGTTTTTTTGCTACGATTCCGATTCCGGAATGACCAATTGGCGAATCGGGATATATTCACGTCTCTCGCTCCCGAGAGAGAGGAAGTTCTTAGCGCCAAAATGCAACGAATCCAATGGAGCTTTAAGACGAAGAGCGGGAGCCACCACGTCAGGGAGACGAGAGCTTTATTCACGTCTCCTGCACCTCGAGCCGGGGAGCCACGTCTCCTCAAAATGTGAAAGGACGTAAAAATTGAACCATTTGACATTTTAGGGCATACAAGTATGTTGAACATTGCCGATAGTCAAAAATGACGTCAGTTTCTGTAGAAAAAAGTTTCCTATGACTCGAGAATTGGACCCCTGGTATGTTTCTGTTGGACTAGCCCACTATCTGAAAATCTGAATGAGGCCCTCGTTTATTGCGTGTAGATGATTGATAAGAAATGAAATTTACATATAAAAAAAAACAAAACATACTACATTTTTTAAAAATTATTCAACAAAAAATTGAAAATTTTCTGCCCGAGAAAGGTCAAGAAAACTTTATCATTGTTTTTTGCTTAATGGCAAAAAACACTCACCTAAAGGATTCTGATATCCAAAATGCACGGTAGCATCTGCAACTCGCCAAGCATAACCGCCGTTTCGAGAGACGGAGCCACCCCATCCGATGTGCCAGGAAAGCAAGTAGTGCGCGCTCTCTCGGTCGTGTCCTCCCGGGCATTTGTAAGGGTCGATGCAGTTCCCCACCCGCTTGAAGTACTTTTCGAACATGGCGTACCGTAGATAATCTCCCAACTTACTAGCTTTCGCCAAAGTTTCTGTTATCTGGGACAGCTCTCCCTTTTCAGTAGCCCACCTGGAGGCCCAGAAGGCTCCCAGGATGGCTCGGGCATCCGCGTCGGGAGCGACGGAAAACTTCCAATTCGGAACAGGATCACCTTTGGAATATATGCCAGAAAACCCTGTCTTGGAACCGTACTTGAATGCCTCGCAGATTCCCGAGGGGATGGCCATCCAGACATTCTCTGACGGCCCTCTTCCGTAGTTGTTGATAAAAGATGGCTTCTTCACACTGGGGCCACCCGAGCAAGTACCTTGGCTATCGCCGAAGCCGTATGTGTTGTCTACGTCGAGGAGCCAATGCAGCGCGTATACATCGTAGGTGTCGTAGGTGGTTTGGAGCTCTTGGAAGAGAGGGTCCACGCCTACTGGAACTCCGGGTTCTAGAGATGTTGGCCATTGTTCTGGGGTATCCATGGCAGGCGCGTACGTTGCTGGATTCTTGGGGTTGTACAAGTCCGTGTTCGGTTGACTTGTGTGGGACGGAATGATATAATCTTCCATGTTCTTCCAGGCAGCGTTGAATGACGAAAAGTTTCCGCTGATGGCGCCGTTCATAGCTTCCAGCCAAATGTAGTAGCTGTACGCTTCGGACGTAGTTTGGTGACCATGGTCGCACGCTTCGATTATTAGGGTTTCGACGGCATGATACGGCACGCCTTCCTTAGAGAAATACCCATTATTTTCATTGTGGATCTTATTGTATTGCTCGAGGAATCTCTGCTTATATACACCGGCGCAATTGACGAGTGTCATGCCCGCCAAAGCCAGGGCGATTGATAACAACTTCATTTCGTACCTAGAATTGAAATAATTTTAATTTGTTCCAATCCCACAATCAAAATGATAGGGCGCGAAGTATTACAAGGCTCAATTTGAAAATCAATTGTGATTTAATAATTGTACAGACTCCATCTTGTATCAAAATCGAAATGAAAAAGACGTCAAGTAGTACGATTAGTCAGACTTGCTGAAATGCAATCAGACGTTTAAAATTCAGAATATATATTCAAAAGCTCGTGAGGTTTGTAATGACACAATCCACAAGTAGATTTACCTAGGCAGATATCATAACAAGTGCTAAACTCGTGACCGATAATATTGTTGTGAATTATGCCCTAAAGAAAATAACGCTGTCCGCCACTGGTAGCCATAAAACAATTGTTACGTGGCTAAGAGCGCGCTCAGTCCGACCGACGCTTTGCAAATGTTCGATGTTCGCTGTTGTTCTAGATGTGGCGAAAATAATGCCACTGGCTTCCATGGAATTCCGATGATTTTTTTACCGCTTTCGATTGCCATATATAAACGCTACCACGCGCCTATCGAGTCAGTCAAGTGGAAGTGACAGTGCGATACGCGAAGCGATCTAGTAAGGCGCTAGCCATTTGAAAAATAGTTGAAGTTTTAGTTCAAGTGTTTCGTTGTATTTGAAGTGAAATAAAATTAAGTTTGACTATTGTTCAGTGTTAGAGTTAGATTAGGTCCAAAGTGAATGGGTCTATTCGAGCCTCAACCGCAACACGCAAGGGTTTATTGTGGCTCATTGTTTAGTGTAGTCAATTATTGGTAAGCCCACGGGGAAGAACATAAAAATACAAACCTAAAAAGTTTCGTTTGGAAACAAATTTTTGACTAGCGATTTCATGTTTATTTTAATCAGTAACAATGATCAATTTAAAAACTCTTCTGAAGTAATCGTTTCGTGAAATATTATGTAATAAATAAACTGAATATAATATCGATGATAATGAATCTTATCTTCAAACACATTTATCACGCTCATTTTTTTTTGCAAATGTAAAGTGAAAACCATTCAGGAGAGCCTTGAAGATACTTTTTCTTCAGCATCTAGAATATTCTGAACTTAAAACAAACACTTCTAAATATATGGGTAACATTTGAAACAGATAGTTATAAACTGATTTTGAGAAAAAAGAATTTCTCAACATAAGAAAGATATATTTTTAAATCTAGCTTCACCTCTCAGAATGATACTTCGAATACCTACCTTCGAATACCTACTCTTTTAAACAAAATTCTCCTTTACGATTTTTGTCACAATGTATGGGAGCTATGAAAAAAAAATATTTCTAGAATCTTCCTTAAGTAGGTGTTAATTATTATATTTGTATTTTCTTATATCAGTTAATTGTTCATCACTATGTATAAGTTGTTTGATAAATATCATAGGTTGTTTGAGAATTAGACAGATGAAAAAATAATAACAACTGTCAAAAAAAGTCATTAAAGGCGAAATTGTTTGAATTCGTTTTCAATTTGCCAAATATGTTACATTGG
>WOGO01004469.1:0-13252 GCA_015342085.1 Leptinotarsa defecta | reverse complement strand
CTGATTAACGGAAAAACAGATTTTAAAGAGATTTTTTAAACAGAAATAAAAATAGTGGAGAAAAATATTTATAAGAGTACTGAAATGAATTGATTTGTTTAATGTGAGCCATGAATCAACAGAATATGTATGAATGTCAAGTAAATACCTACGTAAATAGTCATTCGATTTGTGTTCATTTGTAAGTAGAAATTCAAGAATTTTTCTAATGACGAAAAAGTTGATATGCTTTTCGTATACGCGAGATGTTTCAGAAATACTACTTGATCTCTAACTTTCTATGAGGAATTGTACACTGAGAGCCATCCAAAATATATTTTCAACGCATTGAGAAGACTTATGATGCAATGTTCGGAACCTTTGGTGTAGTAATGAATATTACTCGAATATTACTTCCTCTTGAAAGAGGAAGATTAAGTTTAATTTTCCCCTTGCGAAGATGATCACTTGGTCATCGAAATACGTGTCGAGGTGTTAAAAATAACGATTTGGTGTTGGGAAAGAACTCCAGTAATATGCATTGAGAAGAGTTTACAACGGAATCGTGGTTCATTTGAAAAAACTTCGAGCAAGAGTTGTACCTACCTACAGTAACTAAAAGAGCAATTTTTGGAATAAAACTGAAAATATAAATCGCAGTTTCATTAGAAACATAACATACTAAACTGGAGTTTTATTTCAACACCAAACCGTTACTTACAACACCTAAACACGTGTTTCAATCGTCAAGTGATCATCTTCAAGGGGAAGATTGAACTCTTGAAGATAATCGAAGTGTTAAAAGTAACGGTTTGGTGTTGGGATAAAACTCCAGTAATATTCACTTCTACACCAAAGGTTCCAAACAGTGCATTACAATTATACCAATTCTACATTAAAGGACTATTATAACTTGAGATCAAAAAAATCATATTTAGAGTATCCATCTAATAGGGACAACAATTCAAAATAATGGCTTTGACCACCATTGTACGCACGTGACGGCAGTGATAGTCATGATGTTGACAATGATGGCATATATGGCATATGACATATATGTCATATATGTATTCTGTAGCGGAATCCCAACCACTGCAAGCAAAATGAGACTACAGACCACAGGAAGTACACCGGTACCATATCTCGTTGTTTTGGCCGAATTCTCCGCATATAAGACAATGATTTTCTGAGTCCTCATCATCACCATCTAGGCAAAGGTCCTCAATATCTACGTCAGTCAATGACGAGTCATTGTCTTCCTAAAGAACTTTCCTTTTGCCTTTTTTACCTTGTGTGTAATGATCTTATTCAGCTTCTTGATTTCCTTTTCTATAAGACTGTCTTCAATAGCGTGGAAGTCAGAATGGTAGATTGTTGCGTTTTTCGTCTTTGTCTTGTACTAAAAGATTGTGAAAACTGATGAAATTTTCAACTCTTGGTCATTTTTATTGGTAGGTATTGTTTAGATGTGTTTGCGACAACCAGTTGTTCTTGGAAAGATGTTGATGCAACCACCTGGGAGTTTCTGTACAGACGTTGATGCAACTACCCGGGGTTTTTCATCAGATGTTGATGCAACCTCCTGAGGTTTCTGTTCAGGTATTGATGTAAATACCAGGAGTTTTTGTTCATTAACCACCAGGGGCTCTTGTACAGATATTGATGCAACACCAGTGATTCTTGGGATGTCAGAGTTGCAGTTGTCTCGAGAGGAAAACAGCTTTCGTTATCTTGAATAACCACTGGTTCACCTTGGAGTATTTTAGTAGGTAAAAAGTCTTCGTCAGTGAACACATCCAAGTTAGTTGGAAAAATACCAGTGACTTTGAACCCGAACTCTCCCTTACTTATAGAAGCAACAATGTAATATGCTTTTTTGAACAACGATGCAACATCTTATGGAGTTATTCGTTCTGGGAGGTGGTTCTTCATAAAGTAGTCAGATTTTTTTTTTGTAGACAGCCTTAAGAGGTCCGTTAAACGTATAAACTGTATACAATGGAGGGTGTGTGGTGGTAAGGACAGCATGTGAATATTGTGGGATTTGTAGTGCTTGTTAATATCATGAGAGATGTGGCTCGCGTGGTTATCTAGTACAAAACTGATTCTTCTGCAGAAGGTTTGGCAACTGGGCTATTTTTTTCTATATGCGGAGAATGTCGTTTCCTTCGAAAGATAAATATTGGGGGTATAAATGATCTAGCAGCGTTCATCGTACACAAAACGGAGGTGATTTTGCCTCTCTCTCTCAACTAGTAAGGGATCCTACCCTTTTCTGTCCTTTTGGAGCTAGTATTTTTCCCGAATCTTGGACGGTTCACATCACATCACAATTGTAAATATGTGAGTTAAAGGCCGTTACTCAATTTATACTGGTGCCTTTTGGCTCCCATATCGATATCTCATTTCTCTTCAAGAAGCTTTCGAACCAATCTTGTCACGCCGTTTTATTATTTTCATTAAAATTGTGTGGCAATTTTAAACTTTCTGCATATTCATGAGTCAGTTTTCTAACTTGGATAGCTGTGCAACCGTAAAATATTTTAGCCATTTATTTTTCAACTTCTGCAGAAAATACAGTTTTTCGCCGTAGAGATAGGTTTTCAAACAATTTCTTCTGGTTTCGAATTTGCAGCGTGGAAAATAGAATTCCAATTTGATTGGCGGCTTTTCTCACAGATGTTCCATTAGTCATAAGCGTCAGAGTTTTCTCTAACGTCTCCAAAGACTGTGCAGCCTTCTACATTTTTCTAGACTTTTGTTTTGGCATCTGAAAACATTAATTAGATTTAGTTACCATAATAACATTGCGCGCAATGGTGGTCAGATAATAACCCGCAACGGATTTCGTAGAAAATATTATTTTCAACACAAACAAATACATATTCAGATTTGAACTGAGCACTACACCATAATCATAATGAACAGTATCAAATAACAACACAGCGTTTACGTGAATTGAGGAATATGTCACAGCTCACCTCGTTAATTCTTTAAGACGTAAAATTACATCAGTTTGTCGCGAAAACAACAAACACCTTGCACGAACGTCGCGTACGGAATGAAAGCACAGGGCGCTAGACGCTCACGGGCAGTGAGATACTTAATCACAGCATAGGTAACCTATGCATAGGTAACACACAGCATAGGTAACCTATGCTGTGTGTTACCTATGCTATGACTTAATACACTTCACACACGTAAAGGACTGTTTTAGTTGAGTGCGTAACCACCATTGCTCTATTCTCCCCTCCATTGTAAGAGCGAATATGTGTTTGAAAAACTACTCCTCAAGTAGTGACACAGTGAGGAGATATTTTGCTTTGCGTTGGAGATACCGAAATAAGTTATTTAAAAATTTACTTAAAAATCGATTTTGACCATACATACCGAATTTCAACCCAAAAATAACACTCAAGAAAATGGAGCGAAACCGCATGTTTTTTTCGAAACAGATCAATCTAAGACTAGCCCAATTGTCTGCAGCGACAACAAGCAAAATATACCATTGAAATGAGGAAAACAATTAAAATAAATTGTACTTTTTTTTAAGTATAAGTGTATTCAGGTTGTATTTTTGAGTGACGTAATGAAGTTGTTGATTATTTTGTTTACCATTTAAACACTCATTAAATAACTTAGAGGGAAATACCTAGGGAGAAATACCATTAACATTATACATAACATTGATATAAAAAATAAACTCTCAGTACTTTCCGTTTCTGAAGTGGAATCAGAACACTCTTTTTTGAACAATATAAAATACACAAGCTATGAAGAACCCAAAAGCAAAAAACATTAAAATTTTGTCAGTGCATTCTCTTCTCCCATATTTCGCTAACAATTTCCCCGATTGTCCAATTGCACTTGACGTAACTTTCAGTTCTTCTTGTGTACCTGTTACACTATCAGAAGATGTAACAAGTGTTTCAAGCGTAGCTGCGCTTCTTTGAGTAGTATCTGCTAGCTGTTTACTAATCGACAGCAATTGATCAGTCACATTGGAACTCATCTTCACTAGACTCTCTTTGTCCCTCTTTTGTCGTTGTCGGAGAACTGACTCGTCTTTGGTAGGTTTGAGTAATTCTTCTTTAACACTTTTTTCAATAGATAGCATAGACTTCAAGTTGGCTTTTTTGAAAGCATCCATGGAACTACAAATAACACAAAAACGATAGATTTAACACAAATTATCAAAGGTTACATCCAGAGTACACTAAGTTTAATAGGTTAAAATGTGTACAAGTTTATGATTGCAATGGGTCTCGTTATCTCAGGGTTTTTTGGGGTTGTAAGAGCAAATGAAACAGATGTGGATCCGGTCGATTTGGCCAATTTATTTGAGTAGTCAAAGATGATTATCAGACATGATACCAACGAGAGTACGACAGTTTGACAGAATTAAAACTATATAAATTGTTAATATCCAGAAATACATTTTGGTAATAAAGTTACATTCCCCTGTAACTAATTCAAACCTGCCTATATAAATGCAAACACACCATAGGAAATATAAGTTATCTTATATTTCTGGATTATTCCCAAAGACATTCAAAATAACGTTAGCTGTTACGAAATGTAATAATTGGAAAAGTGTCGATGGCAACGACTTTTTTTCCACCGCAAACCTGAGTTTTATTTCACATAAAATAAACGATATTACAAAAAAGGGTAGATAGTGTTTTCTTAGTCCTTCCAGTGGAATGCTTTGGGATCTACGTCAAACGTAGTTTCTTTGCTAATAATCGTCTTTTGGGTATGCAGTCAACAATACCACACGGACTGAATGCAAATTGCCTATTGCTTATTAGATGTAGCACAAAATGAAATATTGAATATGCTAAACAACAATGGCGCCCCAACCGACAAAAGGACATTTAAACCACATCGAATAATTCCCGTAAATACGAACGACATGCAAAGAAAGGAGAATGGTTTCGTTACACGATTTACGAAAAGTTCCGAGCAATAACTTAATTTGAATATATAATAACTATATTATTTATATTTATATAGGTACATTATATGTATATAAATATGTATTAAAATTGGGACAAACCTTGCCAACTGTTCTCTCTGAATCACTACTTCTTTCAGTAATTCAGGATCTTTACTTTCTTTCGCAATATCGCTGAATTTATCCAATGATTTTCTGAGAGTACTTATTTTTGAACGTCCCGCGCTATTAAGAACATGAAGTTCAACCAACGGACCAACGCATGCGTTGATATCCTGAAATGAAAAGTAGTCTGTGATAACATTCATTGCCATTATATAAATTGTTTTTTTACCTGAATCAATGCTTTCAGTTGCAGGCTATTTTCTGTTATATTTTGTCTCAATCTATCAAGTACAAAGTCCGATGAATCCATCATACCACTAAAAGTAATTTATCTATTCCAATTCTTTAATGTTATAGTCGTGGATGTCAGGTGTCAAGACCACTTGAATTAATTATTGACACGTTGATTGTTGATGTGTGAAGACCGACTTATTTTCCTACACAAGTATTGTGTTGATAGAGAACGAAGAAGAATTATGAAAAAAACTACGCTTTCATGAACGTCTGAAACTTTGAGCGATAATGCTTGAGGGGTTACGAAAGATTCACTCAATCCAAAATAATAATTACATGGTATAGGCAACCATTACAACATGAATTTGACTAGCTTCTAGGAATGAATTCTCAGAGTAATAAAAAATACTCTGAGGAATGAATTAGAGTGAATAGTTCATGAATTGTTTAATGCTTTGGTCTTCCAACTTGACTGAGAATGAAATTTACAGATTAAAATTAAATTATAGGATAGGGAAATTTTTCATTAATATTTTTCAATTCTGTAATACTGGCTTCATTTGATTCTGTAGCATAAGCAATAAATTTAATTTTCACTATTGATTAATAACAATAACAGTTTTTATTGATGTTTCTATACAATTACAACCAATCGAATATGGCAGGATTCATGGCTTGAATTGATGTATCCTGTGCAATAAATTTAATTCTAACTATTCATTCCCTTTTTCAAGATTATATTAAAATGTTCCAATAACAGGAAATGAAGGCAAGAGAAGAAAGCCGAATATTTTTTTATTTAGCATCTTGCATTAGTGGGGCTGTGGTCCATAAATCTATCGAAAACACTTCAGCCATTCTGTGGTACTTTAAAATCAGCATAAATATATCGATTATTGACTTCAGTCTACCGGATTTGTGGAGTGTAAGTCAGATTTTTGACAAGATGGGATATTACAGAAGAAAAGCGTGGAGTTTACTCAAAATTGAAATTTGAACACATTTCAATTTAGTGATAATTATCGAGATATTGTGAAACATCCGTTAGTCGTTTCGTTATTTACAAATAAAAGAAAAGTAAACAACTGTACTTTTATTAAAATAATTTTTTTATCTATATTGCCCACATAAATGAATAAGAATAAAATCATTTACAATTATCATTATTGAGAATGATTTAACAAACCGAAATTTGTAGTAACAAATGAAAAACTTAGTAGAAATCAGACAAAAGTTATTTTCTTTATTTTTTATACATTCATCCTAAATTCCAAAATTTAAAAACCCAAACATTCATTTAAAAACAATTTCTAGATATTAAAATTAATTTATTTCATCTTAACACATATTTTCAGCAAATATGAAAAATTTTCAAGGAACACTTTATTGCGAGATTTTCACTGAACAGTTTACAAAACCGCAACACGTGATTTGCTATACAATAGTTCCTCAGGTGTGTTACTTGAATATGTTATGGATTTTCACCAAGTATCGACCAATCCTATCACAGATTTTGAAAAATCAAAACTCTATTTTGATAGATTAGCTTCGGTAGTTGAAAGAATTTTGTTTTAGTAATAGTTGTTGTACGCTGTTAAAAAATGTCAGATATTGTCATCTGTTGATGATGTCATCTATTGAAAATATATTTTCACCTGTCTTTCTATATACAATATAATAACTGAAATCAATATTTATACATTACCTAGGTATTTAAATGAATTGGGAGCTATATCTCCTTTTTATAACGTTAATATGGCAATGCATTTCAATGAATTTGGCGAGGAAACAGTCTTACAGTCACTATCAGGATAAATAAAGTTACAATTACTTTCAGAATAATTTTTAAATAAAAAAGTTAAATGATCTAGATGAGATGTTCTGAAAGAGTTCAACTTTCAGTAAACAGAAATTGAACCCCAAGTTATTAGAAGGATACTGGTATATACTGTTCACATATCCCTAATATAATAATAATCTAAAATATTCAGACAATATTGTTAACAGATAAAATTTGTGAAAGAAAAATGTGAATATTTCTATTGAAGGTCTAATGTTTTTAGGTTTATGCTGCGATGTTTAAGACGCATTCATAGTCGACCAATCAAATAAGTGAATTAATCGCTAAATGTGCATTAAACATCGCTGAAACACTCACTAATCATTTTCAATTATACATTTTGAGATATGTATTAATTTTCAGAATATCAAAGATACCTAATTCACATTTATACTATATACATAGCTTATCAAAATGGTCCCAATTTTTACAACCGGACGCTCCCCTATGGGCAACTCTACAAGTTTTCAAGAGCCCTGTGAGCTGGGTAATATATTCTAACCTTAAGTTACTGATGCTAATAGAAAAATCAGTTCTTTTATCGCCTAGTTTTAAACTTTAAAATTCTTATATTTACAAAAAACAATTTTTTTTCATCATCATCAGAAAGTTGTTACTGTTAAACATGCCACTGGCAATATCATGTTAGTTTTCCTTGTTTTGTTTTACAATCTTCGAATCATTTTCTGCACAAAATACTAGATTTGAGGCAAATCTGATCATTAACACAGTTGCAACATAACAGAATAACATAGAAGTATGCTTACATGAAAAAGTTTCATACATTATATATGAATTTTTACCAATAAAATTAGTTTCATTTGGATTACAATAAACAATATTCTAATTCTCATCATGTTTTAAAGGTCTTCTTGGCCACGTATCCCTTTCAAGAAGAAGTTTTCTTATATCCCAAATTTTGTTAATTTTTCTCTTTAATGGCTTTATGTAAGTTTCCTTCCATTCATTGATTGTGTATTCATCATACACATCTGCCATAGCGATTGTTATACCAGAGTCAATTTGTTCAAGGTCATTTTTCATTCTACTCAAGGAAGAAGTTGCTGAATCAACATAACTAGGACTGGAATAAACATGAGCAACACTGTAATCATTCATCCACCCTTTCACTCTAGAATCTTCCATTATTATGTCATATTCTTGAATTAGCTGTTCAAGATGAAGAACATATTCAAGAATATCACCTCCTGGAAAAGAACATTTGGGGCTACCAAAAAAAAGTCCAATTAAACCATAGGGCTGTTCACACTGCAATATTTTAGCAACTTCCATTGGGGGACTAAGTGGAGAATCGTCATAGCCTATAAAAAACAGAGAATGTGAGCATATTTTTTCAACAACATATTGTTAAACAGTATTGTAAAACCTACAATATTTGTATTTCGTTCCATAGTTAACCCCCCAAAATAAATGAATGGACTCACCTTGAAGTAATCTGAGGCTCATTGCTAATGTTGGAATACCTACTGGAAGCAGTTCACATAAGACAGCAAAATGATCATATCGTTGCCATCCTGTAATAATGATACCTTGAAAATTGAGCTGATGTTTGAACTCGTCCATTACTGACATCCAACTGCGGTGATTCTGAAGATAATGGGTAACTTTGGAAACAAATGCATTACTAGCTAAAATGTTAAGAAAACTTCAAGTAACATAATTTGTTAGAATACACACATTATATGAAGTATAACAATGAAATACCTGTAGCTCCTTTGAAAGCACTTGCAGTCCAAATTTTAGAAAATACTTTTTTGTAACTTCCCCACAGACTGGGGCCCAACTCATCATAAACATCTTTTGTATATTTCCAAACAACTGGTTCTATGTCAAAATTTATCATTTTCATCTCTTTTTCTGATAGTGATCTGAACTGATCATCCCACATTAGGATTTTTAGTTTAGGAAAGAGTGTGTTTATCATGTCAACAATATTTTTAACATGCATTAAAAATAATGCATTTTTAGAGATATTATTCTTTGACATATATTCTGTACAGCGACTACAAATTCCTAAATAGTAGACTTCATCAGCTCCTATATGGATTGAATCTATATTTGGGTGTGATTCAACAATCTGTTTTACCATATTTTTTATCAATTTCAGAGTATCCCTGTGAATTGGACATATTACTTGTGGATAAGCCATTACTTCTCGATAGTCTTTATATTCAGATAATTTCAAAATAAATTCTAAATGTCCAAATGTTGGAATTAAAGGGATAATACGCAGATTATTATCTTGTGCAAGTTTATTTATAATGGCTATATCCTCTAAGGTATAAGAATTCAATGCAGTAATGTTTTCGAGTTCACCCATATATGGAAACATATCTTCATACTCAATGAGAATTCCACTTGCACCTAATTTTGCTAGTAACGGAAACAGTTTATGGTAGTATGTTATCTTTGGCGGTGCTCCTTTAAGGTCTAAATGAACAATTTTTTCTCCTTGAAATGTAGACTTCCTGGAATCAGCATGGTTTTGAACCAATGCTTTTCGAGAGAATTCTGTTTGTTCATGTACTGTTTTTATGTCATCTGCATTTTTCCAAAAGAAATGCAAAAGAGTCATTCCAACCAAAGTTGCAATCATTAGTGTGCAATAAACCTGCATAGGCTTAAAACAAATACCAACTCTATTATGATATTGCTTCTTGACCATGCTGATATCATTTCAATTGAATTTTATTCAATATACAATGTAGGAAGTCTTCTGCTTTGTTAACCGTAATAGTGAAAAGGTATGTGTAGAGGAGTTTACATTTATGATGCATTTGAACACGTATAATAAGGAAGCCAGCAACGGTGGCAGAATATTAATTCTAATTATATTGTAGGTATTACCACATAATTTAAACTAATGTTAATGTATTCTTCAATAATCACCACCGTACATAAGTAAACAGGTACGGTGATATTTCCAACAGTAGATATGTTCGGTTTAAAAATCTGGAGCCGAACGAGCAAATGCAAATTTGATACCACGTGATCACTGAGTCAAGGGAGTGAAATATATTTAACGAAAGCTCGTTTCCATCTGGAATGACAAGTTAACATTTGTGATATTGTTTGTGAACACAAACATATAACTTTAGTTTTTATGTTTGGTCGGAGAACGTTTTTCTTCAACAGTTTCTTTCAAAATGGAAAAATGTTTCACAACTATGTGAGAATGACTGGGAAGAATTCATTACTATGTCAATGAAAATGTCTCGTGAACTTTTTTTTGAAGATAGTATGTGACGACGGTTAATAATTTTGCAAAAAAAAATACCTAAAACCCAACCAATATTTTAAATATGACATGTGACAACTAAAAAATCTTTCTAAACCTAACTTTGATTTCGGAGATAACAATCACGGAGCAGATGTAATTCAGACAACAAATCTGCATTATCGAACGCTTGCTGAGCTAATCGACCGCTCAGATACTCAGATGTGTAATGAACGAACAACACACCTAGTAAAAATGCCCAGAAACTCTGATCTCTGATGTTTTACTTATTCTTATTTGTTTTGTAAAAAATTATCGAAGCCAGAAGAATTCTGTAGACAAGTTGATAGATGGTGCAAGAATCGAAATCTGTCGGGCGTATTTTGTTGAGATCCTTAATTTATAGACAACAATGTAAAAAACATATTTCTCATGAAATAAATTTATTCCGAAAAGTGAACAACATTGAATATTGAAGTGCCAACTTGACATTATAAAGCTGCGTCGCTTGAGTTGTACTCAGCAACTATGTGAATGAAATTCTGGAATTTATTGGATATAACAAATTGTCGGATGTTTCCGGGTTTATTAGTCGTGGTCTGCACGTTTCATCTGCTACTGTGCAAACTGCTGCTGCAAATAATAAACCCGGAAACAACTACTTTTATATATATGAACACCGAATTAGTATTTTTGTATTTCTCTGCATGATCTAAACATCTATGTATGGAGTTAATTTTTTGAAATCGATCGCTTCCTTTGTTTCTTTGGAAGATTTCCACATTTTTTTAATAGATGGATAATCTCTTCTGAAAATAAACCCCTTTCAATTTAATCTAATATTTCATTTTGCACGCCTCTTTCACAATTTTTACCAGGAAATGTGAATTTTTGAGAAAAGCACCTAAACTGATGAATATTACTGAAATTCAGTTGCGGATTTACCAGCATGCTGAGTAGCCTTGAGCCTAGGGCGGCAGATTTTTGGGGCGGCAACTCTGGGGTCCGATTTTTTTTGCTACATATCATGGAAATCAAAAAGAGTTTGGCATGACGGTTTTCAGATGTCTTACAGATAGAAGTCTGCAACAAATTTTGCTGATTACCTACATTCCTCTCTCACTTGTCATTGCACATTCCGCGAAGAATTGTTCGGGCGAGAGAAACTTTTCTTGCCTAAAAAAGACAAAAATTTATCTGAGATCGACCTTGAGCCAAGAAAAATTAAAGACTTCAGCTCTTTTGTGCATAGAGTCAGAATGAATGAACATGATTATCGATGATCGTCGATGATTTTGCCAAAAAATCATCGATGATCGTCGATGATTTTGCTAAAAAAAATCGCGCAAAAAAGTATTATAACGAACTTTTATAACTTGACTAAGTTGAATATTTTTAACTGTTTGCAAGCGTAATTGAAATTATTCATTCACGTTCACTAAATGCATATGAATGTGTAAGTATAGCATACATTACCCCGCTTTGATTAACTCAAAAATATACCCAATAATTATTTTACATGCAACTTCAACGAAGTTGTTGGCTTATAAAAATGATAACAATTCTAGAGGCAAGGGCGGCAAAAACTTTACAGCCTATACTTTAAAAATTTTTAAATCCGCCACTGCTGGAATTTATGATATTAAATGTAAGGACTGCGATGCAAAATCTAATGGACAGACAAAAATATCTATTAAAATAAAATACTTATAAGGACTACCTAGCACATTTAAAATATGGAAGACCAGAAAACTCAGCAGTCGTCTGTCATATTTTGCAACAAAACCATTCCATAGACTTTAGTTCATTAAGATTAGACAGGTTTACAATAACAGGCATCTAGATGCCTATGAGTGTGTAGAAATAAGTAAACATAATAATATTATGAATAACGATGGTCTTTCGATACAAATATTTCCATACGAACACTGAATTATACAGAAAACACTTTTCTCTACTCCAGTTTGTATTCCAAACATTCGTTATGGAATTGAATCAGATATCATTCACAGGATTTCAACACAATGTACTAAATGAAAGGTAAAAATTCCACTTACATGGAACACTTTTCACGCTCACTGGTAGACATCGATGTTTCGCTGTAAGACACTTGTCTTAGGGCTCTTCAGTACCAGTCTGGATAACGATAAGAAAAAATACACAATTCATTCATAAATTACGATTTTTATGTCACGGAATACGTTTGATCTACTATTGTCATCGATGATATCGTAATGATATGCATTCACGTATTTGATTAAATCCCAGCCAGAAGGAATCTTATTTAAATTGAAAGGGTTATATTTTTAGGAGTGACAAATTTTTGTAAAAAAAGTTTTTTGGCGTTCTACTACTTCATCTTGATACAAAAAAATATGAAAATCTTACACAGAAAGGAAGGAAACAATCAATTTCGAAATAAGTAACTCTATACCTACATAGATTTGTAGATCATGTAAAGAAGTAACTTTCAGACACAAACTGGAAGAAAAAAGCCTTCCTGAAACGGCTATTCTCATATAAACATTGAATTACACGGAAGTAAAATTCTTTCGAAACAAATAGGTACTTTTATAGAACACTGAATTATACAGAAAACACTTTTCTCTACTCAGTCTGTATTCCAAACATTCGTTATGGAATTCACAGGATTTCTACACAATATACTAAATGAAAGGTAAAAATTCCATTTTTCTTCCTAATTCTTTATGGATATTATTATTTGAAAGTTATCAATATTATTTTCGTGAAAGCTTTTTTCTTAGTTTATCTCAATAAAGGCAGTTAAGTAGTATTTCTGAACTGGTTCACGGCATAATTATTAGGGATAATGGATGAAACATTTCAAAAACTTTCAAAAAACCATTTCATAAAAAATCTGGGTTAAAGGTCACCATAT
>WOGO01004468.1:0-13252 GCA_015342085.1 Leptinotarsa defecta | reverse complement strand
AAACTCAAAAAAAAAGTGATAAGATGCCTAGCTGGACTTCAGTATAAAGAATCATGTAAGAACACATTCACTCAGCTGTCGATACTTACTCTTCCCTACCTGTACATATATGTAGTAGCTGTAAACATAAAAAAAATGAATGTCACTACATAAAAAATAATATGTGCCATAACTACAACACACGTAGGGGTAACGAATTGAGACTACCTTACTCACGTTTGGCGGTGGGACAGGACTCTGCGAGTTAGCAAGGCATCATTTTCTATAACCATGCAGTCAAACTATTTGGAAATAAATGCAGTCTGCAAACATTTAAATCGAGAGTATACAGTCACCTAGCAAAGAAAGCATTTTATTCTGTGCAAGAATTTTTAATCTTCTAATATAAGTCAATAAGATGCATTTCTTTTAGTTTTGTAATGTATATGTATGGATCTATTTATATTTTATATATAGCCTAGTGCTCACGTTTGACTAGTCTGATTAAATTTTATAAGTGTTATGTAATGCAATGCAATTGTAAAATTTTTAATGATGAATAAATTCTATTCTATTCTAGGAACGAAATGTTTGGATATCCGTCAAGAACAATGTTACACAAGATACAAGCATGGGAAATGTGTGAACCCAGTTGATGGTCTCTTCCACAGAAATCTATGTTGCTGCTCTCTAATTGGAAAAGCTTGGGGGGATAGATGTGAACCTTGTCCAAGAGCTGGAACAGCAGCATTTTCTGAGTTATGTCCAAAAGGTCTAGGTTACCTCGATAAGAAGGATATAAATGAATGTACTGACTTCCCGGGAATGTGTCAAAATGGAAGATGTAGGAATACGATTGGTGGATATAGCTGTAAATGCAATAAAGGATATGACTATGATGATAGCAAAATAAGATGTATAGGTGAGTTGATTTAATATTAACTATTATAGGTTGTTGAAGAAATTGTTGTAACATAAAATTATATTATTTCTGTCATTTTTATGTAGATGCAAACCAACTAATTACACTGAATTTAGGAAAAATTGAAATAGACTCAACAAAATAACTAACAAACAGAGTCAAATCAGCATGTGAACTTTTTTAAATATTCCCACTACCACTGAAGAAGAAAAAAATCTATGAAAGCATGTATTACCAAAATTAGTAGATAAACGCTATACTCATTTTCACCAGTCCGCTGACTCTGGAGAAATAACAAAGCAAAAGGAAATTGAAATTGCTTGCGTTGGAGAAAATGTAACTCATCCTAGTAATGTGCAAAGGAAAGACAATATAGAGTGGCTTTTACACTCGAGAGCAACAGAGCATATGGTTAACGATGAACGTTATTTTACAAACTTAGAACCCCTAGAAGTGCCAATAGAAATTACTGAGGACAAAAACAAACACAATAACAGCTACAAAGTCTGGAAATATCTAAATGAACCTAAAAAATTCAATCATTTTTGTTTACAAGGTGTTATTTGTATCGAACTTGAAATTTAACCTAATGAGTGTATGAAGGAAAAGGTTACAGTGACCTTCAGTCATGGAAAAGCTGTTTTTTCAAAAAATAACAAATTGTGCTTGGACGCTAATGGGCTTGTTTTATGCTATGGAAAATGATACTGATTTGCTTATAGACTGATTGAGTTAGGGGTATATTATACTTATCAAGCCTAATCGGTCCCAAGATCTCTTTATATTTGCAGAAAAAAGAACAATTTGAAAAGCAAGAATTCAAATTGGCCGCGTGTCTGTTGACCAATAAAATTGATCGTGTCTAGAGCGGAGTTGCCAAGTGTATTGGTTTTTAATATCCAGTCACAGATCTGATGATTCAATTTGACAGATACCATTTTTGTTGTTATTGTTGTCAACTCTGTGTGAATACAACTGTTACAATTATCTAATTAAAGAATTTTTTTTGTAAAAGGTAGGTCTCGGCAGGTGCCTATTTTGCTGTATATTCCGTGTCATCAGTTTACATTCCGAAAAATATTTTTTCAGGTTATTTTTGGATTGAATTTTACCATTACAACCACCAAAATGGTTAAATATGTTTTATACCTAGTTGTTAAAACAGCATACCATACAGCATACCATACAAAAAGTTTTTACTGTTCCAAAAAACGAAACTCTAAGAGGTCTATGGTTTTCTTTAGTTGGCCGAGCTAAAATAAAAATTAAATCAAAACTTTCCATCGTTGGTCAATCGAACAAGAAGCGAACAAATTCGATTTTTAATAATTAATTACGGGAAAACTACGGTACTTAGAGAGATGAAACAAAGTGCACTGTTTTTCAATTTAATATTTCTTTCTAACTATAAACAAAAAATCATAAAACAAGCCCGTTGGGCCAGCGATATGAACACAAGAAAGGCTATTACTGGTTTTGTAATCAAAGTCTTTGGAAACTTGGTGCAGTGGTCGTCTCGTAAACAAAACTATGTTGCCTTATCTTCTTGTGAAGCAGAATATGATTTAACACACATTATCCATACCCAAGATAATGAAAACTCACAGTTACCTGGGATTGAACCACATGACACCGAAATACATGTTTGAAACAACCTTTCTACTTGAAGCCTTGAACTGATAAATGTAGAAAATGAGCAGTATTTCCAAAAACATGCTTGGCAGGTACCCCTGGTATACAGATGGGTAGAAAACCAATCGGTATACAACAGTTACATCAAGACTAGTCTAGAAATTCTGTAAAGAACTGAGGAAACTGGCGGACAGGTTTGTATAGTTTGGAAAAAACTTACAGATGGAAGTAAGAAGTTGCTTGACACTCGATGGAAAATCAATATCATCATCCGTTACAAAAAAAACAAACAAAGACATCTTGGGAAATTTTTGAATTCTCCCTTCTCTTTCCATTATATATTAAACAAATATGTTTTTGTTGCCATGGGTGCTACCATCAAAACCTACACAATTTTTCCAACCTTTTAAAAGAAGAATACTTATTAATGGGAAAGCAGAATCATTTGACTATAATTGTTCAATCACTTTTGAAAATGGTTTCGTACATGGGGTTTGAGAGCCTATATCAGGTTTGTTTTTGGCTACGTAAAGTAGTAAACACGTGGTATTGAATATATTTATACTCTGCGATACTGTTTATTAAAACATGTTTACTGTGTATCCTTCAGTTCTTTGATATCAATAACTTTCAAATTTTCTAGTTGGGGTAGTTTGTAATAAATTGAACTACTTCTTTTATTATTTCTGCTATTGTGGAAATTACAGTGAGAACATTAGTCCAGTAAATATGCACCATACACAAACATTTCTTCAAAATGAAAAGTGAAATGAAAATTTCTATGTTTTTCACCACTTTCATTTGTAACTAACGTTACTGCAGTTTTGTCCTATATGAACATTTTCAAACTTATACAAGTTTACTGTTTAAGTTTGTATAAATTTGTAAATGTCCGTATAGGACGAAACTGCAGAAACGTTAGTTACAAATGAAAGTGGTAAAAAACATAGAAATTTCCATTTCTCTTTTCATTGTGATTTCCTACCACGTAGTAACGGCTACATCCATCAGTTTATTTCTTCAAAAGATTCCGAACTGGTTATAGTTTCAAAAATGAAAGAGCATTTTTATTTTGAATCAATATACATGCCGATCATTTGAAATAAAAGATATGTGGTTTCAGGTTCACTTTTCTGCCCTATTATCCGATATTGTATGGGAACAGATATCTAAAAATGTGTCGCATTTGTTTAAAGTTCAGGTTATACCTACCACGTCTAGGTGTAATGATGAATGGGAACACTTTTTAATATTGAGATAAAGAAATTACTATTGCAGAATTGCTACTACATACTCAAGGAATTTCAGCATGAAACTTTCTCTTGATATTTTGAAAGAATTCGGTAGTTGCATTTCTTTTCGAATTGTGGCTTGTTGCACAATCATATTTTCGATGTAAATTTTTGTGTTCTTAATGTTTTGAATTATATCTATAAATTGATGTATGTAGCCATCACTACTTGGTGAGATCATCATGAAAAATGAGAATCAAAACAAATTATATCTATTGCTTTCTTGTAATACTTTGTTTTTTTTTTGTTATCTAATATAATAAGTGAATAAAATGACATTCTAGCTTGAAGAACTTCACTTTCATTGATGATCAGAAAATTGAAAGTTTAGTGAATGATCAATTTCATCATAGGTTTGTGAATGTTTTGTCTTGAATTCTTAAAAGTTATTTTCATAAAAATTTGCTTTGGACTTTGTTTCTATACTAAAAATTGAACGCTAAAATGTGAGACTTCGGAAGACAGCTTGTTAACAGAAGAACCCATTTTAACTCTTTATTTGCTCTTAAACTTTATTGACAATCTTTTTCAGAAAAAAATGATTCAGAATTTGAAACCTTTTCACTTTGTAAAAGTAGAAAGGTGTTTTGTTAACATTTTTCAGGTTTTATTTTGTAATGATAGCAAAAGATATTTTGTGTACTGTCAGTATATGGGATATGGAATGTTTAATAACTGAGTAATAACTTTTTTCTATGATTCAAAGGTGTTATGTTTCAACATATTTAAGGTGATAATATGTGAATAAAAATCAGAGTGGTAATTGTGTTAATAAAATTGGATATCATTCTTATCATGTTTCAGTAATTACTAAATAACTATTTTGAACTCATTGTGTTACAGATATTGACGAATGTAACCTTACAACAGATAATGTTTGTGGAAATGGTGTTTGCAAAAATATACCAGGAGATTTCGTTTGTGAGTGTAACGAAGGTTACAGAACAATGGCTCCAATGCAGATTTGCATGGGTAGGTCCTCTGTTATTTTACTATTTCATGTGTAATTATTACTCAAATATAATTTTTATTTGTAGATATTGACGAGTGTGAGGAAATACCAGGACTCTGTAGAGGAGGTAGATGTTTAAACACTGAAGGTTCTTTCAAATGTGAATGTCCTATCGGCCATGAGTTATCATCTGATAAGGATAGTTGCAAAGATATTGATGAATGCTCACGTTCGAGTGGTATTTGTTCGAATGGAGTATGCGAAAACATGATGGGAACATATCAGTGCATTTGCAACGAAGGGTATCAACAGACTGGGCTCAAATCTCATTGCGAAGGTAAATAATTGATTTTGGAATATTTTATTCAAATTTTGGTTTTCATAAAGGTAGATGTAAAATTATCCATCTTGATGTATGGGATGTTTCATAAGCACTTTATTTTCTTATGATATTTCATGAAGAAAAGTTCCTATGAACATTGATTCAAAGCATTAATTTTCAGAGATACGATGTGTTGAAAGTCAGAGTGAAAATACAAATTTTTTTAGATATCTCAGAAGCTACTAAGAATCAATAATTGATATATTAGTTATAAGAATGCCATATGATATTGATGATCTGGTGAAGATCGATATTGGCAATACAAAGTCAGTGATGCATACATAGGGTTTGTGAAACTTGAAATTTTAAAAATTATCAGATTTAATGATTTTGTAATTTTTCAGAAAACCCATTCATTTGTATGCAAAACAATTGACCTTGTTGCTATTTGGTTAAAGTGATATATCTTCTGAAAAATAGACTGACTTAATTAGGTGCACCTGATTATACTTTCTCAAAATAGTACAGGTCAGATACAAAATTGATCATCGGTGTTCATCTGATTGGAAATATTTTCTTCCTCTTCAATTTAATGATGTTATATATAGATATTTTCTAGTCTCACTTCAGTCATATCATTCGTTAATATCTGGACAACACTTTCATGTCTAAAATATACTCTTCACTTGCCCGATTTTTATTAAATATTTAAAATTACGGTAATGAGTGATTATGTGCACTTAATTGAATTGGTCTGTATTTCTCGAAAACAGTCACTCCTACGAAAAAGTAGGAGTGACTGTTCCAAGTAGTTCCAAGATATCAAATCAAATCGAAGCATGCTTTATTATCTGAAGAATAGAATTCTTATTGACAAAGCTCCTAAATATAATAGTACATAAATCCTAACTGCTTAAAATGAGCAGGAAGTCATGATAATTAAATGAAATGAAAATTATGCAAACCAATATGGATTATCGGATGTTAAAAGTGGATGTACTTAATGTATATATACAGTCATGTTTCTTTAAAATATTTTCACAACAATAGAGACTTTTCCCTAATGAAGAAGTATGGAATGTACTGAAAGACCTAATTTTTTATTGAAAGTGTTATATTTTTATAAGGAAATAATTTTTTAGAAAAAAGGTGTTTTAAAGAAAAAATACTTTTGTATTTTTTGTATTTGCTTCAATATGATCATTGATGTATACGAAAATCACTTTCCTATTCACTTTGTACTCCAAACGTTCTTTATGGAATTGAATCAGATATCATTCACTACTGTATTTTATAACGTACTTTTACAGACAACAAAATTATATATTCTTGAAATATATGAAGATTTAAGATTTTGTGATAAACTTTTACAGACAACGTATTCTGCCACTGTCTTCATGTAGGACTACAAATACTCTGTGAAGTAAATAAACATATCTATCTGTCTACATAATATAAATATATGAAAGATTTACTATATAAAATTTCACTATCATCCCCAATTGCAGTCTTCAACATTTCTGAATGAATGGACCCCTGAAATTGATGACAATGTCTAACAAATAACATATATTTAGTAAATGATCCGATTATATTCAAACATTTCAGGGGATTCTGCATTTAGCAGTTCAAACTATTGACAACTGCTGTTTTTGATTAAGTTACTAACAGTAAGCATTAGGAAATTCTACAAGTGGATATTTTCGATTGAGTGCAAAAGTCAAAATATGCCTTGGATTATTGAGAAAGGAATACTTTCAGAAAAGATAACTTTTTGGAAATATGTGAAACTTACAAAGAAATGAAGAAAGAAACTACAATAAAAACTCCTTAAGAAGATGTATAGATCAAGCACAAAAGTATTTTTCAGATACAAACGGACATACTTTTTCTTTTAGTTTGTATTTGAAATAAACTTATCTGCACCATCAACATACCTGTGTGAAGAGTTTTTATTGTAGTTATTTTCTGTCTATCTTTCTGTGAAAGTTTTCCACAATTGCTGTTTGATGATGGAAAAGTAGAAAGCCAAAAACTTTTTTACCATAGTTTTGTTGATCAAAATAAAATAAACTAATTACTTATTCATGGTCTGTATTAAACTTTGAATAAGTCACCATCATTCAAAGTGTTTTCAAAATCAATTATCAACTTATCTCGTTCTCAAATAAATATTGCAATAAATAGTGAGTTCCATATTGTTTTAGATATTGATGAATGTGAAGACGAACCTTGCGACGACATTTGCATAAATTCACCTGGAAGTTTCTCTTGTTCTTGTGGGTATGCTTTTGATAATACTTGAAAAGTTCACAGCATATTTCACTTTTGCATTGTAGTTCTGGATATACTTTGAATTTGGATGGAAAATCTTGTGCTGATATAGATGAATGTAAAGAAAATCCAAGAATATGTAATGGTGGAAAATGTACCAATACAATTGGTAGTTACATCTGTCATTGCACTGAGGGACTCCTTGCAGGTGTCAGAGGTACCTCGTGTCTTGGTAAGAGATTTCTTTTTTATACTGATTCAATAATTCGTTGAATTGATTTTCCGCAAATCTTAATATTTTGTAGATATTGACGAATGTAAGCAAAATCCAGACATTTGTGGGGCAGGTGAATGTGTGAATACCCTTGGATCGTTCCACTGTAGATGTGAAGAAGGATATTCTGTTAAACCTGATGGCGGTCCTCAGTGTTCAGATGAAGATGAATGCTACCTAGGAACCTATGACTGTGATGAAAATGCCGATTGTATCAACAATCCCGTAAGTGTCATAGTTTAAGAATTTCCTTAATTAATGAATGCTTCAAAAGTAGAAGTGGATTTACAAAAAACAATAATTCGCATTCTGCATTATTTTTACTTAAAGTTCAACAGATTCTACTTTGCATCAAAACGTTTTTCCAGAAGTTATTGAGTTCACTAATCAGCTGCGGTTTTATTTGCCATAACTAGTCATCGTTTATAAACTACTGTTGTCATATTTCATTCAGTTATGTCTGATATTTTTGAAACGGAATCTAGACAAAATTTCTTGCTTAGTTTATTTTCCAAATCTAACAAAATTTTGTATCTATACAATGTTTCATTTCCTGAATTATTATTCACATCTTTTTAATATTGAATATGGAATATTTTCTCCAAAATAGTGCTACGGTGCAAAATATATACTTTTGAATGGCTATAGTGAGCCAAATTGAGAGACAGCCTCCTTCATAAGTGTTATTTGCATTCACTTGTTCTTGTTTTCATATTGTACCTGATACCTATGGAACTAATGAACACAGGTTATGAATCAATAAGGCTTCAATTTAACGTTGTTATATTCAGTCAAAAAAAGAGGAAATTGATAACTCAAATTTATTACATTTTCTGCATGTGCTAAGAATATATCTGTTTTTACATGTTACAAAATTATTACAAATTTTACCTACGTTTAAATGGCATTCACGAATTGAAACATGGGTCTTCAAATTTTGGTGGTATATTATTCCTTGTTTTATAAGGAGTACCTGTGAATGTCGATATTTTTTTCGAATATACTCTTGATGTAATTTTCATTGAATTTGAAAGATTTTGAAATGATGAAAAATAATACTGGTGACAATTCAAATTGAACTGCCTTTACAATCTTAAGACTTACTTCATCGAAATCACAAGCTTTATTCGAATCTAGTTGTGAAATGACACATTTGATCCACTTGTGGATTTCAAAAACATGGATGAAACACTTGATATTTCACTATTAGTATCGAAACAGAAATTTTAGGTAATAATAAAAATATGGGTCTTTATTTCCCATAGATAATAATACATATAAATCAGATTCATAAAAAAAGAATAATATCAAGACAGTGGGGAAACGCCAAAGATCAGGTGGTCTGTGTATCTGGTGATAGATCTCTCTTATTATTCTTGAGATGCCAATATACTACAAAATGAATATTCAATTCTTCACAGATTTGATCTGGATCTTCAATTTTTATCTTATTCATTCCCAAACTCCTTACTTGTTTATTATTATTAGGTGTGTTATGCAATAATAAATACCATTCCAAAAATCATCTTCGGAGTGGCATCAGTGAATTGTTTTCGGTAATATTGCAGTTGAATTTACTCTTCGTTGGAGGAGATGCTGTGCATCATTTTAATCCAGTAACTGGAAATCTATAGTCATTTTGTTTGCACTACTCTTTCACGTAATGGTGTGACCTTTTTCCAACTAACGATAATTAAAAACAGTTCATCAGGGTCATATATTAGACCTGAACCAACTATTAGGTTATAAGAATCTATGGTACAAGACTAGATCAGGAAACTTATTAGGATAGAGAGCACTGGAAAAATTCACCTGGTTCCTTATTTTCAAATCAGGTGAACTCTCACATCGAGAGAAAAATTGGCCGTTTCTCTCGGTTATACTTTCAAAACAGAGAGTGATATCCAATTTTTTTCTCGATGTGAAGGTTCAACTGATTTGAAAATAAGGCCTCTGGGAACACACACTCGGGGACCGTCAGAAAAAGGACTGGAAAACTGTCTCTACACACCAGGGATCGACTTAGAATAATTACAGCACTACCCACTACTCATTGTGAATTTAAAGGAAACCAAAACAAAATATGGCTTTATAACAGACATAGCACAGATATAGCTCATCATGTGAGGTACTGGATCACAGGAGGCAAACAACTCAAAAGACATCTCAAATTATTGCCCAAAAGAATATGACGAATATTCAACAAAGGACCAGTTCAAACTAATACAGGGAACAAGATTATTGAAATATGTGTAGGAGGAAAAACTCAGAGGCTGCGGGGTTTTCCGAATACTTGAAAGAAAAGGACAAGTCAGATGACTCCCAAGTAGCAAAAAATCTTTCTATGTTTTTCAACTCGACTCATTTGGACTTGGTCCAGCATATTTCTGGCGTATGCAATGCAAGCAATTCAATAAGCCAGCAGTGGGGAATGTGGAACCCTACTGAGTCCAGTAAGCCTTGACAACTGCACCATACCAATCAAGTCGAACTTTCACATTGAGTGAGCTTCAAACCAATTTTAGATCTTGATCATTCTTCTGGCTCATTCTCCTCTCGTTACTGTCTGTAGATATGGTCCTCAGAATCTTTTCTTCCGGTTATTATACCTATTGGTTGGGGAATTTCTTCTTTTTTTATGTTTGCAAGCTCTGCATTCCTCTTGCTGTCCATTTGTCATTCTCGGACTTCAGTTTTTGGCGACTTGAGTGAGCCTACTCTTCGACATCCCGGTCTTCTCTCAGCCGTAGTCTATCGTCGAAACGTAGTGGGTGCTCCTCAAAGAACCGCACTACATTGGTCTGTGAACGTTCTTCTCTTATTTCATTTGTTGTTTTTTTTTAATTGAAAGGGGTATATTTTAAGGAGGGATTACTTTTTTGGAAAAGGTTTTGGTTTTCTACTTCGCTATCATGGAAGATTCCCATATTTTTTTGTATAAAAACGGAGAAGTAGAAAGCCAAAACCTTTTTTTACCAAAAAAGTGATTTTCTTATTTGTACAACCTGAAGCGTTTCTTGAAAATTCAGTTTTTTTCAACAACTCGCAGATGGTTATGTACTTCAACATCATCTTACAATTATATCAATTTTTTGATTCACCAGCTTTCACTGCTTTTACTAGTGATTTGCTGTCTATAAATCTTTCGTAATTCATACATCAATAAAAGGAATTTCAATAGTTTTCGTCCCTTCTCTATTTCTCTCAGTATGATTCATCGTCTCGTCAAATACCTTCTCATTCTTAATAGTATATCAGTACAATTTAGAATTTGTTTCAAAATATAATTCGTTTCTATATTATCATTTATCTGTTTCAGGGGTCTTATCAGTGTAGATGCCAAGATGGTTTTACTGGAAACGGATTGAAATGCAGAGACATCAATGAATGCTTAACGAATAATGGTGGATGTGATCAAAATGCACAATGTATAAACAACGATGGATCATTCAGATGTGAATGCGACGCTGGTTTCAAAGGAGATGGATATAGTTGCACTGACATTGATGAATGTTCAAACGACCCAAGCTTATGCGAAAATGGCCAATGCCTGAATTATCCTGGCTCTTTCCGCTGTGAATGTGAAATGGGTTTCATGCATCCAAATGAAGGATCTGATCAATCTTGTGTTGGTCAGTAGAGCCCATATGGAACAACTATTTCAGAACAAATAACTTTTTATTCAAAATTTACTAACATTATGTAGCGACGAGGATAACCATTAAACTATGACAGGAACTAACTTTTAACAATTAACGGGATTCCACTATCAACTAACTAACTGTAACTGATCTTCTAATTACGAAGTCCTGTTTTAATTCAATCCAACTTTCAGATATAAATGAATGTGATATGTTCAGTAATTTATGCGTATTTGGGAAATGCGAAAACACATTTGGCTTCTTCCGTTGTGAGTGTCATGATGGATATAAATTAGATGGTTCTGGCGGCAATTGTACAGATATCGATGAATGTGAAAGTCCCCAATCTTGTCTTTATGGAGAATGTACAAACACAGATGGAAGCTTTCGATGTATTTGTCCAGATGATCATGAACTTGTGTCAGAAGGAAATGCTTGTATTGGTAAGTACAAAAGGCGATTCATCAAACCTTTAATAGGATAGAATAGAGGAAAATTCATTGGAACCAGATCATTGAATTATATATAAGTTAAGCAGAGCTGAAACTGTTACTATATTAATGAATTTAATGAAAATCAAAATTGTATAAATGAAATGAACGAATTCGAAAGAATATTAAAGAAGCATCATTGTTTAAAATCTTTCGCAGAGTCAGTTTTTTCTTATCCTTAGTACTGCTGATTCAGATTGTTTTTCTCTGTTTTCATATGCATGATATTAATAGTGATGTAAAATGTAGCAGACGTATCAGTTGATATGTCAAGAACAGAAGATCTTTATATTTAGATAGATACTTTATTAATCATGTTATGTACACAAAATACGTTTATGACAATTCACACTTAAAAAATGGTGAAATTGTAGTTCAAAAGTAGTAAAAAGGTTTTTTGTTAAAATATGTGTAAATAAATCAATAACATAAATGGAATAATACATTAATATGTTATTCCAGACATAATGGATATCACAAACACGAACTTGAGCATAAGTCAACAATTATATAATCAATTATTTGAATAATTGAAAAATCATTAAAAAGTTATGACTCCCTGAGCATAGTTACACCTTGCTTTACACATTTCACATATTTCTCCATAGAGTAGAAGGGGTTTTCGAACAAAAATAATTTTATTGTTTTATTGAAAGCGAAAGTCTTGGTCCTCTTACTATATCTAAACCTCTGATGTTGTGCTGGTGAATATCTGATTGTGTTATTATTGTAGGTATTCTTTTGTGAATTTCAATCAAAGCATTCCAAATGTAAATAGAAGGAAGAGTCATGATTTTTAGTTTTAAATATAAAAAAGCTATCTGATTTTGATATATTCATTGAAAAATTGGAGCAGACTTGTATTTACTTGCAGGAAAATTTCAATTATTTCATTGTTTGCGGTGATCTAAATGTAAACAGTCTCGATATCACTAATAGCAAAACGAAAATATTGAATGATTGCTTAGAATCTTTTCATCTTATCAAAACAACAAATGAGCCAACACATATCTTAAAAAATAATAATAAACATAACGAGAGAAGTTGAGAATGAAAGCAGTCAGTTAAGAGAATTGCACAAAAGAATGATAGATGGAGAAGTGAGTGACGAGATCTACAAAAGGGAAAAAAGAGAATATACAAATAGATTAAAGAAGTTAAAAACAGGATATTACGCAAATCAAATAGAAAAAGCTGAAAACAAACAGAAAGCTACATGGAATATTGTAAATAGTTTGAGAGGGAAAACCAAAATTGACAATAAAAGGGAGATTCACCTTGAAGCAAATGGTATTTGGATCAATGATGGAACAGAAGTTCCCAATAATTTTGCTTGTCACTTTGCCAGAGCAGCCTCAGCAGCTCTGTTAAGACATGTAGGTCAGAACATGTCGCTATCACATACGGTCTCGGAATTTAACAAAAACTCAATGTTTTTTGAAGAAATGCTAGAAGCTGAACTAGTTCCAACAA
>WOGO01004467.1:0-13252 GCA_015342085.1 Leptinotarsa defecta | reverse complement strand
GGGGATATTGAATCCGTTGTGGGGAACGAGAAGTGCCGAATTTATTGGAACTATTCGTTCCCCACCCTCAGGCTCATACAAGCTAATAAGCCTGATGCAGTCCTTCTCGACCACCAGAGCAAGACGATATTAGTCATGGAGTTTTCAGCTTCTAGCGAGACGAATATCGTCCGAAAAAACTCCGCACACTCTATCCAGATCACTCTGTCAAGATAGTTGTTCTGATTATTGGAGTCCTTGGTGAATGATGCCCTTCCTACTCTCGAATCTTGAAATCATACCGGCTTGCCGCACTCAGGCAGAAATCTTAGCCGCACAGATACAGAAGGATGTCATTCTTGGCTCACTGCGCTTGCTCAGGGCACATGGTTCTGGGATTCAATGATCACTTACCCCATGGTGTGGGGAGTGGTCATTAGTTGCGATTTGAATCGCTGGAGATTAAATTCCTTTGGTAAAAATTTCTCAGGAAATGTATTGCATATGAATGCTGGTCTCCAAATGAAAGAGTTCCTAAACAGTGGAGTTCGAGGTGTACTGAAGTGAACCTCAAAACGATGAGCAGCCGAAATCCGTCGGGTATTTCTGTAATATACTGCTCTTGGTGGAATCAAATGTGCCAAGTCACTTGAATACCTTCTGTGAAAGTATTTATAAAAGAGAGACAAATCTCCAACCTTTTAAAGATGTTCCAGACTATCAAGAATGCAAGTGATGTTCATGTCTCCAATCAGCTTGGAAAACCGCTTTGGCTGACCTAAATATATAATTGACACAGTAATTTATAAAAAACAAAAAACTCCTTTCATTAAAGACGGCAATTTGGAGAAATTGATTCACTTTTCATCTGAAGTGAACAATATGGTGTCTATAAAAAAAAGTTTGGAACATGTCTGTTAATTACAAACTATGAAAATTGTTTACCACTTGTAATAAGATTCTCCAAGTGGATACGATTAATTCGTTCTACGGCTTGGTGCTTGAGATTTATTAACATTCTCAAAACAAAAAAAAAACGTTCGAATTCAATTTGACAAAAGAGGAGATATTTGATGCTGAGAAAAGGTGGGTACAGTATGCACAAAAGAGTTTCATCTCAGAGATATGCTGCCTCAAGAATGGAAAACCTTTGAGTGGAAGTAGTAAGCTTGCCAGTTTATGTCCTCAATTAAAAGATGGAGTTATGGTTCTTTCTGGCCGAACAAATGTATCGAAATGATTGTCAAGAGATATTAGTCAATCAGCTATATCGAGTCCAAAGCACGATTTCACAAAATTGCTCATTCAGCATTATCATGAGAAATTTCTTCACAGAGAAATGGAACTGGTATTGAACGAACTCCAACAAAAATATTGGGTGATTCATGGCCGAGCAGCAGTTAGAACAACATTCTCCAGATGTCTTAGACTTAGATGCAGAATTGGAAGGAGTAAACCACTATTACCCATAATGGGACAAATACCAGTGAACGATTGAAAAGAGAAATAAGAATATTTGTCAATATAGGCAGTAAGCATGACCGACTTCACAGCAGAGCACCAAGATTTAAAAACCATTTCAGAAGTGTGCAGTTAACATTCTATCATGATACATTGTGAATGTTGATTCGACGACAGAATTATTAATATTGAATTTTTTTTATAAAATTTGGTATATCACCATTTGAGGGGGCCCAGTCCAATGGTGATTTTAAATTTTTCCTAAAAAATAGGTAATACGATTTCTTGTTTGTTTGAAGATGGTTGACAATGTTTCGTGGTGTATTTTATAAGTTCGAACTTCCATTGTCTAATATAATATAAATTGATTTGATAACCCTGCAAAAAATCAAAAATATTAACCGAAAATTACAATTTTATTAAACAAAAAACTGAAATTACAAAGAAACAACATACAAGAACAACCAAATAAATAAAAATTGAAATAATAATAAAAGCTGAAAAAATTGAAAAATTAAAATTATTATTAACAAAAATTGAAAAAATTAAAATTAAAAGATTTCAAACCAAGTTATGTCACAACGTTTCGATTGTTAGTATCTACAATCGTCTTCGGGTAATTTTCGTGTGATTTTACAGGGTTATCAAATCAATTTATATTATATCAAACAATGGAAGTCCGAACTGATGAAATACGATTTCTTGTATTTCAACCTATAAAAATATTTGCAGAAGGCCTTGGTTTTTGTAGAAAGAGAATGATATTTGCTCCTAGAGTACAGTTTTTTGAACTGCAAATTTAAGGGAGGTGTCCGCTTTCAAGTGAGTCACCTTGTATAAAGCTGGTCAAGAATAGCATTTGAGAAAAGATATGAAAAGTATGTTTCGTTTTATTTGATAGTGGTGATCCGACTGAAGTGAGATATACAAATTGTAATACAAACTGAAAATTTGCAATAATTTTTCTTTGTATTTTCACGTGAAATGAAAAAACTACTCGATTGTCTAGGAATTCTTTTATGATGAATTAAATAAAAATTCAACCTGATTATACTCGTAGAGAGTAAAATCAGAAAATCGGATATAATGTAGGACCGTAATTTTCTTAAAATGAAATAGGGTCAAAATCAGGGGTGAAATAGAAACATACTTCTCTTTATAAATAGAAAGAGTATGAAAAAATTATTCAGTTATGAAAATAAACTAATGAAGCCTAAAGACAAATAGAAAACTGGAAGTCAAAATGATTTTCAACTGTACACGATGAACACTATACATTAAGAACTGTATAATTGAACATTTCTACCAACCTGCTTTGAACTTGATACTTTCGGTTTGTAGAAACGTTTTGGACTATTGACATCCTCCTCAGAATCCGTCGAATTGGGTGAAATATCATTTTTATAAGTGTTTTTAATGGTATCGTCCTTAAAACCATCCTCTCGTGAGAGGGTATCGTCCTGAAAACCAAAGTTATTATTTTTTTCTTGTAACAAGTCGTGAAATTCTAACATCTATAACAGAAAAGGATCTTTGCATATCTCTCTATTCGAAAAGTAGAAGTGTACTTGGAACTAGGATGAAATATTTTGTTTGTATTATATTGCGTAGCAACCGCTCAAGAGGCGACTTGTTATTATAACATTGTTTCGGAACATGGAAATTTATTGTACAGTATTAGTACAGTCATACACTATGTAATATTTTATGTTCTCTAAAAAAAGGTCGATAATAAATTATGGAAATAGGGGAAAAATTATCTAATCCCTATTACGTATACAAAATATGAACGTTTTTTTCTGTCGACGTGAAATATCTCAACTTTTAAACAGGTTTATAATCAAGATACTAGATGGAACACGAATCGTTTCCAAACGTAAGCTATGGTGTTCACCTAGCACCTCTGTGAATTGAATATCGAAGTACGTTGGATCCCTTTATTTTATGAAGAATTAAAAGTGCCCTAGATTGAGTGTTTTCGTCAAAATATTTAAACAGTGAGTGGTCTAAATGATGACACCATGGTATTTCTATGCGAACGATAACCCTCAGAAGTCGAAATTTGTGTCAGCTAAGGATTAACGAGGTCTTGCGATTCCTAACACGGCAATGAGATGAAAGCCATACCCAAATGTAGCAAGGAAAAGTGTAACAATATATTTTTTGGTTATAGAATGATAATTATCAAATGCATTATCGAATTATCGATGAATTAATTTTTCAATAGTTTTCTGGTGCTCATGTATTATAAACGTATTCGTCTATGATTCAAATACATTCATTCTAGCGTTGAAACGATGACGTCACATCAACTATGATTTGAAACGTATTCATGATGATTTAAAATTAACATGAGGTTGGTTTTGAAACGGAATTTGACGATTCGTTACGTCAGTTGTCAGTTTCCGTATTATTTTGATCGTTATAGTTTATAAAGTATTGAAAACATTTTATTAAATACATTGTAAGGATGGGAAATTATTACTTGGATGTCGATTTTAACACTTTCCTTGTTGAACCGTATTTTGAATAAAAAAAGGAATGCTGGTACACTGTTTTCAAAAATGCAGCTATATTTGAAATATTTATGCAAAAAATTTTATACACAAATCCGATTCTATATGAGGTTGCAGAAAATTGAAAAGTTTGTTTGTATTATTGAATTTGATATCTGACACAAATTGAATCATTCCATTCTGGCGAATCTTATTATTAATGACGTCACTATGAACCGTTTATGAATACACGCGGGAATACGATTAAACGCCAGAAAACACCTCAGGGTTACAGAATTTAATCTGTGTCAGGGTTTCTATCAGTTTGACAGTTGTCAAAATTAAAAGTCAAAACATTCGAATATAACCTAAAATGTAACTTTTAATTCGATTTGAGTACAAAAAGCGCAATAAGACAAAAATATGTGGTTTTTAACTTTAATAAGTTATATAGCAATTTTGGTACAACTCATTTTCGTGACTATTGCCATAGGTAATAATAACACTTAATAACTTTTTTGTTCCACAACTAGACTTTCGATTTGATTCCAAAATTATGTGATATATAGAAAAATCTAAAATAAGTGTCTGAAAATTAACAAATGGAATATTTTTTCTGAAGTAATCAATAATTGTTTACATATTCAAGTTTATTATTTCCCATCAGCCAACACTATTAATGGCATAGTATGGCTCTACAAGAAATTCATCCTGTACTTCTTTAGAGGTATCATTTCTGAAAATGTACTGCTGTGATGTTAAAATATTTCATCTTTGAATAAGAGAGGCATTCCATAGCCAAATGGGAATATATCAGGGAAATACAGAATATCACTATACTATTCAATAATACCTACCCTGTCTGTGACAAATTTGCTAGTTCAAAATCTGTAGTAGACTTTACTGGAAATCTATCTCTCAAAGGGGGTGAATATTGAAAATAAAAAGTGAGCATCATGTCAGTACTTCAAATAAACAATTGAACCTCTACAAGACAGGTTTTCAATGAACTTGATTTGTTCACAGCAAGATATTCATTATTTGAATTCAAATTGAAATTTGTTAAATCTTCCTAGAATATCTGCCAAGCCACTCTTTTGCAAAATGTATTCATTTTAAAAAAGTGTGTATTTCAACCAACTGAGCCTCCAATATACTGGGTTTCAGTGAACTTGATAAGTTTACAGAAAAATAAAATTCAAGTTGAAATTTGTTATACCTTGCATTCAGATAGTAAATGGGAAATCAGAAGTGGAGTAGGGTGGAAGAAGTATGTGAAATAAAGACCATTAATATAATTACGAATAATTGCCAATACTGCTAAACACTATTAGTAAAATATTTCAATATCACTTGGTAACAAACATGTGAAAATTGACAATTTAATATACAATATTCCTTGTGTAACTTCCAGATGTTTAGGAAAATAAAGTTTAGGGAATCAATCAGTAATAAAAAATATGAGTTATTGTTTTAAAAAATGAGCTGGTACAGTTCCCAATGTGTACACGAATTTATCTTTTCTAATTCCAAGCTTACATGAAGTTCCTGAGAGAAGTTGCATATTCCAACAGGTTTATTGAACTAATTTTCTAGACCTGCTAGAAGCCTTTATTTGGATTTGTAGATATGTCAACATTTGATAAACTTACATATTGTTTTGCTGGTATCTTTCATTTTGAGTAGTCCTCAAAAAAAAATCAAAATTTCACCTAAGGCTAGTTTCAGCCATCGAAAAATATGAAATGATATGAATTGGAGTTTAAGTAAAATGGGCTTAACTTTTTCGTCCTGTAAAATGCTTTACCATTCCTAATTTGACGCTTACACGAAGTTCCTGGAGAATTTGAAATTTCATTTTGAAAATTCCCCAAAATAATAGATACCAGCAAAATCAGATACTTATCAAGAACATGCCCCAACTTCTTTGATTAAATAAAGATAAATTTATTTGAGGTCAGTATCAGTTCATATTTTTCATTACTGATTGACACCGCATGAGCTAAAATGGGGGCTTCTGGAAAAAGTACAGCTTAGGAAAATGTTCCTAGTAATATGAGAGGTTTGGACTGTCAACACATTTCAGATACTTGGTGGAATTTTCGAAAATGAAGAAAGAAAGAATTGCTTCCATTCGAGTGATTATCGGGGCTGTAATGAAACAAGTAATAATTTGAGTGATGATGATCAAATTACCAAAGCTACCGGGAATATTGAATAAACTTTAATTTTGCAATATCATATGAACATTATCATTCGAAAAATTGCTAAAAAAACGGGTCCGTACTTTAAATTTTCTATTTTGAAAAACGCTGTTGTTTAAGAAAGTGGAGTTCAACTACGTATTTGTGATCCAGTCAGCACCACTGATATTCATCCTATCTGGTGTAGGATAATGAATGCTTTGGTTTTAGGGCTCTGGCTTTATCTAATTCATTAATATATATTTTAGCTGCTGGTCTGTACTACTTGGCTGAATTAGTGGAAGAATATACAAGGATAGCAAAGAAAGTGATTTGGTGGATGAACTCTGTAAGATCCCATAATTTAAAACATTGATCAGTTTTGATTATTGTTTTTTCAGGTTACACTAGGGTTGTATATACTACTATGGATATGTGAAAATTTTCCATTACCTATTATAATTTGTGGAATATTAGCGCAGCTTTCTCATTATGTGATACTGAGAAATTTTCCCTTTGTTTCCTTCTTATCATTAGAATTCTTAGCAGCTGTTGTTTTTATTATAGTCAACCATTACCTGGCTTTTAGTCACTTCACAGCTGTTTATCATCCTTTCTCAGAGGTAATCATATATCAAACCAATGTTTCAAAAGGGGGAAGAATATTTGCTCTCAGATGAATACCATATAATTTTTTTTCGTTTTTAGGTGATGGCATATTTTACCTTATTCTTATGGTTGGTACCATTTGCCCTTTTTGTGTCATTATCTGCAAATGATAATGTTCTACCTACGAGTATAGATGGAAGAGGTAATATTTTGGATTGTCAGATATCACATTTTCAGTCAATCTTTCTTTTCAGAAGCTGATGTAGTGTCAAGTTATTTTTCAAAAAGAAACAAGAAATATGGATTGCTCACTTTCTTCAACTATGCGAAAGAATCGGTATTACCGGTAAGGACAAAAAAGGGATTTTGATTGTGATCAAAGAACTGATGAATTATTTCAATGGTATAATATGTAAAGTACCATTTTGTGGAATGTCAAAATGTGATGGAAAAACAAGGTTTCTTACTGATATTGCAATTTTTTTAAAATTATGTATTCCTCATAAGAATCCCTCTTTGTTAATGATAAATATATTATAAAAGCATTATACAGGCGCAGGGAACAGATTTTGTTTAAATAATTTTGATAATTTAAAAACTACTAATTACCATTACAAGTGTTCCACTGAAAAGTATACTGAATTCTTTACATTCGAATGATAATAATTATATCCAAAAGTGAGTCCATAAATCTCTCTGCAGCAAGTGATCTACTCGGTATCAAACAAACTGAACATCAATAAAAACAAATCAATGTATTTCAATTTTATGGATAAAAATTCAAATATATGGCGAGACAATTGAATTAATGAAAAAAATCAATAAGCTTAATTTATGATACACAACATCTTGAAAGGAAAAGTCCATTTCATTATATATGTTGAAAAAAATGTAAACAAAATTAAGTTTTTCCCCTCATCAAGAAATTCTTGTCATTTGAAACCTCGCCCCTACAACTACAATGTAGACGAAACGGTAGCCCACGGCCAATAAGCCCAGAAAGTAGCTTTGACACTGTGTTAGGGGTAGTTCAAGTATTATGTAACGCAATTTTGGGGTAGGGGGAGTCTTGTAAACTGTTACGAAGCGTTACAGCGGCGGGAGGAGGGTTCGAACAACGTGTTACATAACGTTTTTTTTTTTTTATTCAAATATAGAACTAGGAAATTAAAGCCCCCAAGTTGGCTACATTTTCCATTTTGTTTTACACAGAATTCCTCGACTATATTGTAGTATGTTAATCTTATTTTGTTCAAGTTGTCATTATTCGTTATCATTTTAAATGCGTAATTCGGAGAAGCATATTGGAGTGATCATCGCGCTTGCAACAATATATATTTTTCAAGCCTATTTTATTCATTGCCAAAAATCACATTTTTTGAATTAAGTTACTTCAGTACGGTACGTTATTTCAATTATGGATTATTTTATTTGAGAATAGGTACGATATTTTATTTCAGTTAGCTTTCCATTTCTTATTGCATTGCCAAAGGTTAAATTGATATAGGAGAAAGTATGAGAGTAAGATGGAAATGGATAAAATCTAATAATCCATAAGTTCTCCCGAATTTCAATATTTTTTTCCAAAAGAAAAATCTAAAAGTAAACTAAATGATACTACCGACTTCCTTCTGGAAGGTTTCGACATGAGTAACTATGTAGCAAAGAATGTAGCTACTCATCATTATGATCTCTATATACAGGACTGAATCATGGTGGAAACAAGTTACAATGTAAGATATGTTCCCAAAAATTAGGGCAATAACGCAAAGCTATTTAAAATTCTCGACATTGAACATCTGAATAGAAAAATGTGGAAAGACGATATTGTCGAATAAGAACCAGGATATGTAACAATAAGAGCTATACCCTTATTTCTTACGTACAACCGGTAATGCAGTGCTTGTTTCAACAATTCGATCACCCAAAAAACAATGCAAGAAACAAGTTCTTGAATAAAATTTGACCCGAATATGAGAGACAAAAAGAAAATAAACGGATTAGTAACTTCCGCAGGAGTAGGGGAGAGTTGTGTATTGGCGCCCACCAAAAAAATAGATCAAAGTATCTGCAATAACAATGGTAAAAATAAAAATATAAGCGAGCTTAAAATACCTTTATTGAATCAACTAATATCCTGATTAATCAATTTTTCAAAAAAATATAATGGGGGAAATTATTTTTTTAAACTAAATATGCACTGAGCAGCATTACACGCCAATGGTGGTAATGTCGCTCAAAAAATTAAGTGTCAGCCGACTACAAATACCGATAGGCATCATATTAGTAACCTACAGACCCAGATTGTTGGTTGGTACTGCACTGAAGTCATATTTCATTGTCTTTTCCAAACTCGCCACATACTGAACAGATATCGTTAACTGGATATTGGTTTCTTTGACTTCAGATTCATTTTTTCAACAAGTTCATACCTCTTAATAATTCTGCCTTTGTTTTACTACTTCCACGCTTAACATTTTTTACAACTTCATCTTTTGCTTCTCCGTCTTGATGTTTCTTCTAGTGCTCTTCCAATTATATCTTAAGGTCGAAGTCAAGATTTCAGCATGCTTCTTCTTTCTATTTTTTTCTGCTGTTGGCAAAGACAATATAGTCTCAAATGTTACCTCAAACAAGAAGAAAGTTGTAAGGCTATTGATATAACTATTGTTGTTTGCTAACTGTATCAAAGACAAATCATCAGAAGAAAACTTGTTTGCAGAGGAGGTTGTTTCATGTAGCTGAATTGTTTGCAGACTGCATGTTTCTTTGAGGGGAGAAGATTCTGTGATGAGGAATTCGAATTATCTCTCCTGAATTCATTATGTTTTCAGGAGATAGGATCCTTCATTTTGTATTGCATTTTTTTTGCAGGAGTGAGATTTACCGGCAAAAAGTCGTCGTTATCAAAAAGTCATCGTTATCAAAAACAGATGGATTCAGTGGTACTATCACTGTGAAAGTCATTGATTGCTTTTTCAATTGTAGCTACTCATAAGCATCACACAACAAATTCACTATGTCATAGTGACTAATTCTTTCATAATTCGTCTTCTTCATGAAAATATCACACTCTCGATCATATGCTTATGGTAGATCTAGAGGTTGTGAGCGATGTGATGTGTAAGGTGGAATAGGTAGCAGGTGCACTTGAGGGGCTTTCATGATCATCCAAAATGAGCAGAGTTGTGTCATCAATACTTGATGGGGTATGTTTGATAAAATGCTTCAACTAACTCAGAAACAGATCTTCGTTGATCCACCCCGACTTTGAACCAGTTATTCCATTTTTCCTAATGCTGGTTTTAAAAGTTCACGCGAGTAAATGAGCATTGGAGGATTATATCTACCCGCTACATTCATACAACATACGGTAACAGTTTTCCCTCGTTCCCAACTAGTTGCAGCTCCAACTTGCTTTTAAACTTTCTGTGCAAAAATTGGGTGGTTTGTGGGCGATTGTCATTCGTTTCATAAAAATCCCTTCGAGTGGAAAATGATATATCTCCATCAATTGCTCTGTTGGGCCAAAAAAGTGTGTCACTTCAACTTTGTTGAAAGTTGTCCTAAATGTGAGAGATAAAAAGGCATTGGATGGATAATGGCCTTAAAGAACCTTAGTTTTTTTAATGCAATGGATGTTGTTCCTAAAATAAGTATAGACAATAACAGAGTTGAGACACACTCTTTCCCCAATTTTACAGTTATCCTCTTCCAATACAAGTAATCCCACCTCAAGACAGACACATACCTCACCAAAATTCATCATAAACAATAGCACATATCTTATACCAATGTTCACAGTACATGCATCTATACACTTAACTCTGAAGAGACAGAAAGATCTTTTACGATTCCGAAAAAGATAATTTGTGTAATGTTTTGTCTTATAATCACTCTGGTCTACATACATATATCCTCACCTTAATTAGTATATATCTCATGAAAAAAAACTGGAATTTACAGAGGATGTTCTTGTTGTAACTTGCTTTCTCGCAAAAAAAAGTATTCCTCTGCAATAATTTCAAAAAAGAACTGAGAAATATTTTGAAGAAAGGTTGTCTCTATAATATACAAGATTTTAAAAAGCATTGAAAAATAATTAAGAAATTTGGCAAAAAAATAAAAATGACCTAAATATACAAAGAGGAAACAGAAAAACGTGAGCTTGCAATAAGTGTTTATGGAACTTGTTTGCTAATGTGTAGTAAATGTTCATTTTGTGTAATGTTATTCATACGTTGTCACGTCATTGTGTGACTTGTATTTCACTGAAATATATAAGTTATCTCTGATTCTTAATTGTAAATAATCCATATCTGTGCATACTCTTATAGGTTTACTCTTTTTATAATTTTTGTAATTGTATGTAATTCATACTTGTTTATATTTTTCATATCCTGAATTGACATGCATAATCCATGTCCATAGATTATATATTCAGCATATTTAGCTTTTACATTTTTATATGTGAAATTTTACTCACTTACCTGATCCATGTAAAAGTGGCAAAAAGGAGAAAATGAATATCTATCTGTCTAAAATATGTTTGTGTATAACATTCACTTGCTATTTTCTTAAGTTGTCTCATGTTTCCAGATTCGTTGGCCGTGGTCTGCAGGTTTTTATACCTGTCGTTCCGTCTGGTACTTCGGCAGACATTATCATAAGCGATGAGGCAACGGTCGAAGTGATCTACCTTGCTTCAGTTTGCGCATCCCAGCAATGTCAAATATAAAAACCTGCAGACTATGGCTAATAAACCAGAAACATCGCACAATTTGTCAGATACCGAACGTAAAAGCCTACACGCCATGATAAAGTGCAAGATATTAACAATTCTATCCAATTTATCACAATCATTCTGTCTATGCATTCTTTTTTAATATACAGAACACTTTATAATTTTATATTCATATATTTGATTTAAAATAAACAGCACAGATGTCATTTTCAATTTTATCAAAGAAATCTATTATAATAATAATCTTTATTTCAAAAATGTGCCGACTATTACAGCTTGTACATAGACAACATAGAATGAAATAATGTCAACAACGAAAAAAAGAAAAAGACTACATATACTCATAAATATATACATTTCTATAATTCGGTTTGGTCTAAAAAGTCACTAACACTATATGGTTCTAAATCTATTAGATATTTTTTTATTTCTTTCTTATATTTCTTTATGCTCCTCAAATCTTTGATTCGATTAGGCAATTTATTGTCCTCATGTAATGAGGAGTTTTTTCTGTTATGGTTAACCTATGTATAGGAAGCACGAAATCATTTCTTCTTGTTTCATAGGAATATTGATTAGTATTGTTAAAGAACAGATGCCTATTTTTTATTACAAACATTAAGCATTCATAAATATAAAGAGCATATATCGTCATTACCCCGTTATTCTTGAAGACATTTCTAAACGATTGATTATACTTCAAATTACTAATCATTCTGATTGCTCTTTTCGGAATTATAAATATTTTATTTATATTACTTTTACTTCCCCAAAATATAATTCCATATCTAGCTACAAACTCAAATTTGGAAAAATATAAAATTTTTACCGATTCTTTGTTGAGATATTTGTGAACCACCCTTAGTCCATACGAAATTTTGCTCAATTTGTTAGCTGTATAATCAATCTGTTTGTTCCATTTCAAGAATTCATCAATATGAAGTCCTACAAATTTGGTGTCTTCTGAATATTTTATAGTTATGTTTTCAATATTCCAAGTTTGAGGTCGTTCTATCTGTAATTGATTAGTTCTAAAGAGTATAAGATTAGTTTTAGATTCATTCAAAAATAATCATTGAATTCCACAAGTTCAGGTATTTTTGATACTCTCATAGTTTTACCACTACAGATTTCAGTCTGATACTCTCATAGTTTTACCACTACAGATTTCAGTCTTCATGAACTACAGAATATAACCAATTCACCGCTAGATCCCTGTTTGAATATCTAGATTAGAAGTAGCTGGATAATGGATATCTCTAATAGTAGGTATTGCAACTCTGAATTGAACTCGTACCAAATCTGTCGTTAGACAAGACTACTTTCAATCGATTCAAATCATTTCTGTGTACATAAATTTTTATTACGTCCCTGTGTCATCCACTATAATAGCTCTATCTCAAATTCTTCATTTCAATGTTTTATCATCCCCGATTGAATGAAGTAGAGAGATTCATTTTTATGGAAAGAGGTATATGTTCTGGAGAGATTATTAAAAGAAAGGTTTTGGCCCTCTACTTCTCTATGTTCGAACAAATAATGTGGAAAATATTCCTTTCATTGGACGTTTTCCACATTCTTTGTATGAAGATAAAGAAGGAGAAGGCAATAACGTTTCTCACCCAGAGAATTATTTATTCAACCTGAAGTGATTATAAACCAAGAACTCAGTAAATAAAATATTTTTTAACAATTCATATTTTCTTATTAGTCAGTGGGCTATGCTTGAAGACTGGCAGAAAACAAATCTAAAGTAAATGGAACTTCAAACGTTCAAGCCA
>WOGO01004466.1:0-15431 GCA_015342085.1 Leptinotarsa defecta | reverse complement strand
CGGTGCGTCATCTATGAAACGAATATTTGTTTTTTTGCGTTAATGATTACGTTACGGTACGTCTTATGTTGCGTTACTTAAACTATAAATCCAGCTTCAAAGAAAACTCTGTCTCTCAAAACTGAATTCAACATTTTACCAATTTGACTGCAATTTTTGAAGTTTTCCTTGAGATGTCAGAGTCCAAAAATGCAAAATTTGATGCCAAATGTCGTAGGTTTTACTCAACTTTGAGGTAGGAACATTTTGGGTGACAGAAAAGAAGGCAAAATTTTCTAATTTTTTTTGATACACAGATAAATAGAACAATAATGTGGCCATTGTCGTTAATTTTGAAAGACTGTCAACAAAACCAGTGAAAAAGTCTTTTGTAAAAATGTCATTTACTTTCATGGAGGATTATGAGGTCTTTGCCTCAAAAGACACAAGTTTGAGAAAATTAGACATTTTTAATGAAAAAAAAGAAAAAGAAATGGCAAGTAGGTAAGGGGTCATTTGCGATCACCAGACAAAAATATGCTAGTCCAATCACAATTATTTTTGAAAAAGCGCAAGGTAAGTATCCAAATAATTACCTAATATTGTGTTATGAATTCATATACATAAATATTCAGAAATTCACCTGATGTGCAAAATTACTGACAAATAGGATATTTTTCTTTTAAAAATGTATATTGACAATAATTCAACAATCTGTTGGAATAAAATTCAACTTCTGAGTTAGCAAAGGAGGATATATTTTTAAATAAGTGCAGTCAAAATATTAGTTTTGCTAAAGTCATGTGGGTCTAGCTTGGACAAAGGATAAACATTTCTTAATCGTATCGTATCAGTTTTCTTCTAATTTAATGGCATTGCTAATGCTTTATTTCAAACTCTATGTTGAAATTTAAGGAAAAGTAACTTTACCTGTTTTCAATGCTCCCATTAGTGCTATAATCGAGGCATCTACCACAGCACCATCAAAATTCAAACAAATGAAATCTATATAAAGACACCACACTAGTTTATCAGGAAAAATGCAAAGATCTGTTAAATCAATGCATTTGGAGTTTTCTATTACATCTGCTATGAGTTGACTTAATACCTGGGCTTGATCACTGGGGGGACCTGGGCGAAACTTTGAAGAACATAAGGGAGGTAATTCTAGATTTGGTATTATAAAACCTTTATCAGCAGATTCAGCTTTAGGTTTACACAATTCCTGAAATTTTAAATAACTTAACATATTTTTGTCTAGTATTACAGGTTCATACAATATACTTACAGCTTTAATTCCACACACTACAGTAGTCTCGCCAACTTTAGCTATAGCTGACCCATCAGCAGTATCTAACGACCCAACATTCAAAATAATTGGCCTAAATTTATTAAATTCTCTACCATCAGGACGTATTTCGTGCGCTAAATAATCACGGTAATACTTTATGGGATGCAAAGACCTGAAAATAGTTCAATGTTTCCAGTACCATAATATGTCATGTGTTCTTTAAAGGACTTTTTTTGTGGAGGAGTCAATATTTTATACAGTTTTTGGGTTTAAAACCTTCCACAATCTGAAAAAATGAAAGCTAAATCAATAGAAAATCTGCTGAAAGAAAAATATCAATATTTAATTTTTTTCAATTTGTAGGCAAAATTTATGAATATGACAAGTTACAACTGGACTTCCAGTAGTTTATATTACGCAGTAACTTTTTATTTTGCCCTTTACCACACTTCAGCACATTCTCTATTGATTTAGCTTTTATTGTGGAAGGTTGTAAACCCAAAAAACGGTATAAAATACCGTTTTCTGGGTTTACGCTCCGGGGCGACTTCATTGTTTCCAGTAAATTAGGTACAGGCAGATATTTTTCAGCTCAATGCTCGATTGTTATTTATTCCATCTCTAGTGATACATACTATTCAAATAAGATTTTCTAAATACGTACTTATACTGTTCTGCCATTTTAATTCAACTTCTCAATTCGATAATTCAAAAATATGGTGAATTATTGCACTCTTCTTCTTCTTAATTTTGGTCCCGAATTCCAGATTTGTTGTTATTATGACCAGTGCTCTTTATTATAGTAATAACTATAATGAAAACCTTGTCCAGGGAGTAAAAGAGTCTTGTTTTAAACAATATTGTACTCCATTTTTTCTTCTTAATATATTTTCATTCTCTATTTTTCCATCTTTCATTCAATATACTCTTCTAGGTGCAAGACAGTTATTTATAGCAGGTATAGACTCTTCCCGCTTCAGTATGCAAGCGTTTTAGCACAGAATAATAACTATTGTGTCATGAACATGCCTTTCCTAAAACAGTGTTGCCAATATCAAATATCATACAGACTCAATGTTAATTATAGATCGGTGTACACCACAGAACTATAACTCTAAGTTAGTTAACTATAAGTCTAAGTTATAGTTCTGTGGTGTACACGCTTCCATAGAGCAGTACTCAGCAATACCAAAGTATTTTAATCTGTGGTAATACTGTATAGTCGTTTCGCTAACACCGTAGTTTTACGCGCGTAGAATAAAAATTATATATGTGGAAATTGCTAAACTATCATCATGGATAGTGTTATTCATTTCCAATGTATTGAGGTTCGGAATATAAAAGTATTAATATTTACATAATATTTGAATAATTCTACTCTGGCGAGTCGAATTATCAATGACGTCAAAATAAATCAAATACATATTTGAATACTATTTAACGTTAGAAAAACCTATGGATTCGAAATATTACCTGTTCTTATATCTCTGTGGAGAATCATTTTTCTCATGGGAGTACATGCTCAGATCCTAAAAGTGAGATAATGACTCCAGAAATTCTTTTCACTCCTTAATCGTTCGGATTTTAGGAACACAGTAAAAGGAGTGCAACTTGTTACGATTGATATTCAAAATTGGAGCGAAAACTTACTCCTTCGGTACAGTCTCGGAACTATGAACTTTTGGAGTGGACATGCGCATTTGCAATTATTTTGGATATTTTGAATTTTTACGCGTTTCCATCACAGCATTTGTGATTGTTGTTTGTAAAATGATTTATAATTATACAATCCAAAATAATGAATAATGTTAAAAGAAAATGCTAGTAACAGTAACTGTTTATAACTTCGGGGTTTTATGCCATAGTCTGTTGATTTTTTTTGGGAGGTCTTAATATCGCTGAGATTAAAGGCACCTCCAATGTCAGGAAAAATTTCAAGAGGCCTAAAAAAATCTGAAACGTTCAAGTAACAGTAGTTTGAAAATTCAACCAAAACATACCCTTAGTTCATTATTTTTACAGGTAAAAAATATACTACCACTCTTCATTCGTTTATTCATTGTTATATTCTTGGTATTAATCATACAGCCATGTATTTAAATAAACTACTTTAATATAATAAAACAAGATACATCCTCTTAATACCACATACTACTACTCTAGTCTGTCGTTAACCTATGTCTGTTTGTTGCTCGTCAATCTAGGTATATTCGTTGACATAGTTCTCATAACATTCATCATTTTGAAACTCTTAGAATGTTTAATAGTCACTCCACTTCAGTATCATAAGAAATATTCGAGTGTAGCTTAAGTAATGTTGAACATCGAATCCCTGATAAGTTTATGTTCGTCTTTTTGCATTCTACATTTTTTACTTAAAATTTTACATCTTTTTACTTTTCAAAGAAATATTCGATAGTTTTTAAAGAAGATAGCTACACATAATTTTAAAAGTTGAAATAAATTTTTCCTGGCATCAATGTTTAAATGAAAGTAGTTGTTTCGAGAAGATTTTTCTTTCAGTTTGTGTCTGAAAGGTTTTTCTTTATATGATCTACACATCATTGTAGAGTTTATTTTGATGGAGAAGTAGAAAGGCAAAACCTTTCGATCCCAAAAAAGGATTACATATTTCCTGTGATTTCATGATATATCCGATTCGCAATTTTAATTATAGAACAGTCGCAGTAAAGTTCAAATATTTCATCTTTCCTGTCATTTGTGACAGCGAAACCCGAGGAACTGTCATTGACAATTGACAATTTTTTGACTTCTTCTTCAAGAATGATTACGATTGGTGCATTTTAAATTACACATTCAACATATATATATCTATCAATTCAAATTGTTTCTGCTCGTTTCAGTTTCATTACGTTTTGAATTCCGTATTCTGAATTAACACAAGAATTTATGGATTGGTACCTCTCAATTTTATAATTGCATTTATTCCACCTACCTAAAGTAGGTAAATTTGTTTGTAGAAGGGACCAGTTAATAACGTCACGTGATAAATAACTTGCTTCCTATTGGTTGATTTGGTGTTGATTTTCGGGTTATAACGACTGTCTCGGTCTACCGCCTCAGCTGTTCTTTCCCGCATTTATGAGGGAGTACTTCAGATTGTAGGTCGTTTTTCTTGAATTAAAATATTCGGTAAGTACTCAGTTTTGGAGTGTTTGCTTAGGGAGTTGAATCGGTTGAAATTAATCAGGCAACATGGACACAATTCGCAATGAAAATAAGGAAAACAGTTTGCCTGAACTGCATAAGCATACTGCCATGGCCGTTCATCAGAAAAGAACTGCTTTTGGTCAAAGGAATAACGTGATAAACAACGTCAATGTGAAGGGAAAACAAGTGAGTAAAACTATTAAATCTTTGTTTCTGTGAAACTTACCTTCGATTTTTCAGCCGTTGGGATTAACTGGTTCAAATAACGCCATCTTGAAAAACATTGGAAATCATTCCAAAGTTTTGGAAAACAACAGTAAAAATCGCGATAACCAGGTCCTGAAAATTGAAAATGATTTCAAAGAGAACCGCAAAAACCTTGTTAACCCCATCATACCATGTGCCCAGTTTGAAGCTTTCAAAGTCTATGAGGATCAAGGTTATGAAGATCATTTGGCTGTCATTGAGCAGAAACACAAAAGCAGGCACTCTGGCTTAGCTCAGGCATACAAAGGTGCTGCAGATGACAAAATTTTTTCAAAAATTGAATTGGTTGAGTTGGAGAGGAAACAGCGTCTTGAAGATGAGGCTAAGGAATCGCTTGATGCGTCTATGTCCAGCGCAGTCAAAATGGAGCAGTCCTTCGACAGGAGTATGGAGGTAGCAGGAGATGTTCTTCTTCGAGGAAACAAGAGTTCCAAGGATATTTTCTTCGAGATGGAGGAGTATCGAACCGATATTTATAGATATTTACGAGAGCACGAGGTTTGTATTTTTGTATAATTTTGTACCGTAGTAAATACTAGTAGTAACACATTCATAATGGTACTGCAATACTGCTAATACATGAACTAGCTATTGTATGGCATTATAAATGGTGACATCTGTATTGAAGAAAAAATTCTTTCTACCACTGACGAATATTCTGACGTCTCTGTGACCACAAAGCTATCATTTTCGAATATACATGAGCGAGTCTTGAACCTACAGTTTTAATTTCAACAATAAGTAATTCATTCAAATTGAAAAAGATGTATTTTCAGTTGAGATTAGTTTTTTGGGAAAAAACTTTTTGGCTTTTTACTTACCCATCATTAAATAAAAAATTTGGGAAGCTTCTATGGAAAGGAAGAAAGAAAATCATTACAATAAAAACTCTTTATACAGAAATTTAGAACATACACAGAAGTTTCTTTCAGATATGATCTGGAAGAAAAAAAAACCTTATCATAACTAATACTTTCACATGAACATTGAATTACAGGAAAGAAAAAAGTCATTTCCAAACATATACTACTTCATAGAAAAGTTAAATTATATGAAAATCACTTTTATTGGAATTGAAACAGATATCATTCATAGGAAAGCTACACACTGTAATATATGAAAGAGTATTGATGTTACTTGCAATGAACATTATCATCCTCAATGGTGTACTTTGAAGTGTCGGAACAAGACACATGTCTTATCATTCCATAAACATCGTTTTGTTTAACATTACAAGATGAAGTACCCATTTCTTTTTTAACTTTACGACTTTAATATCACTGTAAGATACAAATCTGTCATTACAGTATGCTTACACATTCATAAGGTTAGTTAGTCCCAGCCATATGAATTTCATTTCAGTTGAAAAAAAGCTATGTGCTTTTCCTTTCTCAAATATATACTGAACAGAGTTATGGGCTAATTTGCAGAGTTATGGGCTAATTTTGTAGCCAGCTAATAGGATTGTGGAGATGACACATGAATGTGAAGGTACAATATATTTTACTTGATCAGTTGAGGTGAATTTAAGTTTTTTTACATGCTTTATATTAGCTTCACCTGAATGTATGTTTGTAATTCTCAAGCTCGGGATCTATAATTGACAGAATTACCGACATTATTGCTTGATCTTAAAACAATAATGAATGAAAAATACTAGCATTATTGTGAAAAAATCGTGGGCACATTGTGCCACGTTTCTTGTATATTAAGCGCCCCTCGCTTTTATCACAATAATACTAGTATTTTTCATTTATTGTTTTAAGCTTATTTAAAATAAAAATATTTTTAACTTTTTAGTTCGATGTTCTTTATAGTTTTTTAAACTATATTTATTTGTATATGAGAAACTCCAAATAATTTATATCTTTCCTTATATTGTAATTTTTTTCTTACTTGAAACATTGCATAATTTCCTTCTTGATAATTAATTGAGCTGATAATGTTAACTGGTGATATATTTTCGAGAAATTTGTTTTAATCTTTTATGTTAAGCTACAGCCAGAGTTGAGTAAGAGGAATAATTTGTGGATAGTGTTTTGAAAAACAAACAAACTTGTAAAGTAAAAAAATGAGAGGATGAGAGCGGGCAGGCCAATTTTTATTAAACTTTTAGTGAATCATTAATGATTTTCAGCTACGCCATAGACCAAAACCTGGCTACATGAAGAAACAACCAGATGTCACTTCAAGCATGAGGACCATTTTGGTGGATTGGTTAGTCGAAGTTGCTGAAGAATACAAATTCCACACAGAAACATTATTTCTTGCTGTTAATTATATTGATCGTTTCCTGAGCTACATGTCTGTGGTGAGGGCAAAGTTGCAATTGGTGGGAACTGCTGCAATGTTTCTAGCTGCGTGAGTAATTTTCAAATATTATAATACTTTATTATATTATCATACATATCTGTTGAGTCAGTCACCATCTATTTAATGGAATCTTGATTATTTTTTTCATAATAATAATATATTTATTTCAAATAGGCATCCTAATATACAAAAACATTTTAAAATTGGATAGACAAAGTCACAGTCCAACTTTTTAACACTAAAATATGTATGCTCAGAATTATCCGAGCATTCAATAAATAGGAAAAATAATGTAAATTACGAATACTAGATATATATGTTATTATAATATCAACATTAATGTAGATGTTATATCTTCAAATGACTAGTAAGTCTATTTTTGAATGTCATTATGAATTTGGTGATGGAAAACAATAAATTGGTCAAAATATGAAGGTGCATTGCTGGACAATATTTTGAAAATAAAATAAATAGAACAGACGGTCTTTCAAAGCCAATCCAGAACTTCCAACATTGTTGTAGTAGGCGTATATCTATTACATCTTAAAATTAGGCGCATGCCTCTATTCTGTAGTTTTTGCAGTGTAGACAGAAAATTTGCATCAAGTTGTGATAGTAAAGAAGCACAGTAATCGAAATGTGGTTGAACGATTAATTTGAAAACTGTAATGGAAGTCTGAAACGGTAAGCAACTGTTTAGAAGGCCAAGGAAAAATAGTTTTTTAGCATTATTATTGCGGATATAATTGAAATATTTTTTCATATTCAGTGTTTGATCTGTGATGAACCCCAAATATTTGAATTCCTCAACAATTTCAATTTTTTATTGTAAATATTTATACTTATAGATGTTTGTCAATTGAATTATGTTTATGTTTTCTTGTAATTATCATTGCTTTCGTTTTATTGACATTGAGCTTGAGTTTATTGATGTTAAGGAATTCAGATATTGTGATCATAAAATGATTAATTTTATTGACAGCTGTTTGTGATTCAGGTTCACTCACTGCAATCAGAGTATCATCTGCAAATAGGTTGATGAATTCACATCCATTAATGAAGTTGACATCATTAATGTAAAGAACAAACAGAAGCGGGCCCAAGATACTACCTTGAGGTACACCATTATTGACACCTTTTAGGTCTGAATATGTCCCGTTAATTTTAATCTGTTGAGTTCAACCAGAGAGGTAGCTTTCAAACCACTCAAGAACTGAACCAGAAATTCCATAATATTTGAGTTTTTTTAGTAGGATATTAATGTCAATTGTCTCAAATGCCCTTTTGAAGTCTAGAAACACTGCCACTATATATTTATTATCATCAACAGCAAGTTTCCATTTGGATATTGAAACTTGTAATGCTTAGTTTATTACTTTCAATGTAATCAATCAATTGTTCACCATCGTCTCAGTCATTTTTTCAATGGGAGATAAAGTATTTATCGGACGAAAGTGGATGGCTTCGTTAGTATTATTGATTTTTGTTTAACAATGTGAATTTTTTTTCAAATTTCACTGGAAGGGTGTTGTTTAAAAAAAGTTTTCAAGATAATAATTGAACATATTCATGTAAAAATGGTTTTGTACATGTTTCAATGTATTTTTGGCTTTTCATTCTTGGCAACAGTGATTTTAACACAAAATATATGTTTGTTTGAATACAAAATATACGGCCATATGGCAAGAACTCCTGATGCATTACGCAAAGGTAATCTAAGAAAACAGTGAACAAACTTGATGTGCTTTTTTTGGTCTTGGCTCTCCCGGACTCTTCCATTGGGACGATTGGACTTTGGTTTCGATAACCATATACCCTTGATTCGGTCACCAGTTATGACCCTTTTAAGCAAATCATGATCGCCGTTGGCGTCATTTAACAAAAGAATGTTAACAAATAACTTTCAATAATTCATAAAAATCAGATTTGTCTAAATGATAGTACAGTCTGCATTATTAAACAGGAGTCATTATTTGTAATTTTTACAATTCTGAAGACCTAGGCAAATTTTAAATTTTAGCCTCCGTTATATGAGTATCTTAATTTTTTTTTATAGACAAAATTATTGAGTACGATAAGTTCTGATAAATAGTAATTTTTTTCTCCATTACTGTCTGCTGCATCGTTTTGGTGATTTTTAATAATATTGCATCAAATCATTTTTCAGCAAATATGAGGAAATCTACCCACCAGATGTTAGTGAATTTGTGTACATAACAGATGATACTTACAACAAAAGACAGGTGATCCGTATGGAACATTTGATCCTGAAAGTATTGGGATTTGATCTTTCTGTTCCGACGCCTCTCAGCTTCATCACTGCAACTTGTGTCACCAACAGATTGAGTGAAAAAACTATGTACCTCTCCATGGTAAGTATTCAGTTATTCAAAATATAATATAATTGTGTTTTATTGATCTACGTAATCCAGTATTTGAAGAACTCCAATGAAATATTTTGTTATAATGTAGGTGGTGTGGCATATTTTTGAACCATTCTTCAAAGAATTTGATAACCTTTTCATACTTTTTGAGTTTATTGGGCAGCAGGGGACTTTTTTTTGTGACATGTAGTGATCAGTTAGTTGTAATTTACATCTGTATTCATAGACTGCAGCACAAAATTTTAAATTGGATAATACCCGCGCATTAAATTTTATATAATTATGATAATTTTTTTCCAGTATCTGAGTGAACTAGCTCTCCTCAATGGAGACATCTGCCTGGACTTTTTACCTTCAGTGATAGCAGCTTCCGCCATTGCTATTGCCAGACACACCTTAAAGGAGAAAGAATTATGGAGCGACAAACTGTGCGAGTCCACAGGTTACAATCTTGGCGAGCTTCAGCCCTGTATCGAATTTTTGACAAGCATGTTTGCCGGTGCCTCCACTAATCCACAACACGCCATTCAAGACAAATACAAGTCTCAAAAGTTCATGCATGTATCTACATTGAAACCAAACGAATCTCCAATTTTTGGACAATAAATTCGTATGTTTTAGAAACACTTTACCTGAAGACTGTTCCCAGTAACTTGGTACCTTTTTAATGTGCCTTGATTTTTACTATTTTTAGAATCTCTTTTGAACATATTCATTAGGTGCACATATTTCAAGAACTCTTTTCAGTCTAGGATCCCTGAACTGCCAGACTTAATTCAGTTTTTTATAAAGCCAATATTTTGTTTCAAGGTATTCCAATAATCTTATGTTTTAGTTTGATCGAAAGTTCTGTTCAAAATCCGTGTTTATTATCGAGTTACTTGTCAATAAGATAATGTTCGAATGATTTTTCCTAACTCGAGTTTCTTGGGGTATATATCAAGCTCAAATGATAAATTAATTATATGACGAATGCTTGGTACAAGGAGGTTTGATAAAAAGTTTTTTCAAGTGTCTTGAATACATCAGAATTTTTTATCTATTTTGAGAGTATTCAGAAGAAACATTTTATGAAGAGGCAATTATTTTTTGCTTTGAGTTTATTTCAGTGGTTTTTTAAGACACACTCTCCATTGTTTTTGTTTGACTATTTGATAGGATTCTTTATAAAGGTTTCTCTTCAAGTTTTTATTGATGACCTTTCATTTAAATTATTCAGTAAGAATAAAGCGTTATTGTTTGACTCTTTGAAACATAACTTTCCATAGTTTTAGTTGATTATCTGATACAATGATTATTTTTAATAACATTTTCTCTTTAACCTTTTTTATTGATAATTTTTTCTGTAAATTATTCAGTAAGATTTGGGCTTTATTGTTCGACTTTTTCATTTAACAAATGTCTATTGACATTTTTATTCATCAATTTGCATTTTTTAATTTTTTTCTTCAGTATGGTATATATATATACAAATTCATTACAAGTATATTATTTAATTTTATTCAATTTTAGTACTTGAGTAAGAGTCTTGAAAAGTGTAGATCTCAGTAAAAATACAAATCTATAATGTGACACACTGTATATCACAACTATTGTCAACGGAAACTTGTCAGGTTATTGACAAGTTACTCGATAATAAACAGGATTTTCAACCAAACTAAAACAAAAGATTATTGGAATACCTTGAACGTCCAACTGGAGTGCCGTTGGAAAATTGCAGTTGTCCGGGGTTCTGGCATTTGAGTCCAAGACTTCTGACAGTTGAGAACATACATTTACTTTAATATTTTTGCCATTTTATTGTATCTTGGAGGAAACATTTGCCATTTTATCGGAATAGACCAAACCGCATATTTCTTGGACAAACGAGAATAATGCAATTTTTTTGTACAGTTTATAATTTATTTTTTAGGTTAGTGTTAAGTATTTTAGCATTGAGGTACTACAGTAGACTCCTTATTTTGCCATACACCAGACCAATACTTTTCCTTACTTTTTTACTTTTGATACCAAAATATAATTTCTATTTTAAATATTATTCAGCATGAATTTGTTTCAATTTTTTCCCTCTCCTGACCTTCATTTGATGAGATTTACCAGTGCTCAAGGTAGGAGCAGGATAATGTACGTATTTTACCAAATCAATTGTCATTAAAAAAGAATATGTTGATTTTTTATTGAATAAATTTTTTGTAAAAAACTTTGTTAGTATCTTCATTCTTTTCCCTTTTTGATACTCTTTCAACTTACTTGAGCACTATAGCAAACAGGTTATTTTCAAAATACAAATAAATACTATGAGTGACTTTAGTTTTGTAAATCCTTTAATACAAAGTGACTTATCAATTGATTTATATTAACTGATCAAACTAGAGAATAGTTGAATGCATTTGAAAATGGTCTCACATGCACTTGTCAGCTTGATAACATTTTGAAAACTGCTTGGAATTACGAATTTTTAGAACTGCCAAAAAGCATATCCTTGTCAGTATCTAGGAGACAAATCTGTTTGAAATATTTACAAAGACCATAATTGAAGTCAATTAATTGTATTATTTTTATTAATTATGATTCTAGTTGGGTTTTTTTGAAAGTGGTGCTAGCGTTTGGGAGAGTTATTCATAATGATGATAATATTAGTAGTTGTTATTATTAATCATTACATGCTTGGAAAACCGTAAGACCTAGGATAAGGATAACAAAGGGCGAAGTTCGACTAGTAGGTAATGCTACCCTGTTGCTCTTCCACTTAACCCTAAAAATACCTTCCTATAAAAAAATCAAATAAACGAGGCTAATAACAGCTAAATACCCCCTGATACAATTATTCATATTCTACAACTTTTTTAAACGGCAGCTGATTTGAAACATGAATTCTGAAGATTATTAGTAATAAAGGTTGAATAAATACGGTAACGTCTTGAAAATCTGAAAATTCCTCATTAAGATATCAGAAGGAATGATACGAAGAATTCATTTTTGAAAGAGGGTATAGACAATATTTCCTTAAATCTTACATTTACATTATGCACATCCCTATAAAAAGTTATTTTTCGATGTGCAAATTATTTCATGAAAAGGCCCAATTTATGGGAAATTCTTTTCCGTCTTCCTTTTCCAAATATTAAACATAACATGAATTTTGCACTTTTTGGTATTTTATTTACAATAATTAGTTATATTAGGTCCATAAACAGTGTCTGCATTATCAAAATTATATTTTCAACGTCCCATAAACCAACTAACTTGAACGGCATAACCAAATAAATGATCGTTTTTATTAAAAAAAAAAATAGTTTTATTAGTCTTAAGGTGCGTATTCATTTGCAACAAAACAGGCCGAACGAAGAAAGCGCGCAGCGCGCGCAGAACAAATTCCCCTAGTGAGTACGTCGCGCCGAACGCGCCAAACATTTTCCGAGATTTGTCGGTAAATGCGATTTGCACAAAGGAAATTTATTCGTTCGCCGGTCTTCAGTTAGTACGAGAGTAAGGAGCATTACGCGCGTTTGTGGTTTTTTCGTGAGTTTTTGGTGGTTATATTATTTTATTAATTTGATACAAATAATATTTTAAAATAAATTGATATGGATTGGAGTAAGGAAAAATGTTTGGAACTGATAGATGAGTATGAAAGACAACTCGTGTTACGGGACCCAAAAAATAATTGTCATTATAATAAAATAAAAAAGCATGATGCTTGGGTGGCGAATAAGTATTGTAGGCTACTGTACGAGTCCCCTGTTGCTAAAAAGCGAAGTGTGACTGCCAGACGATCTTGCACCGGAATTGCCTTTCGAAAAGTTGTGTCTTTTTTGGCTATTTTAGGACCTACTAAACATATCAANGCATATGATCTAGGTCATTAAGTAATGCCATATTTTGACGACGCAAAAAAAGGCGCCTCGCCCACATTCTTCGTTGTTTTCTTTTTTTATTTTTTTTAGCCTCCGTTAATGCCTCTATAATTAAAAAAGCACCAGCGGCTACGGCAATATCGTTTGCATTTATCCTAAACACCAACAGACTGATTACCAAACACAGAAATCAAAAGTATAATCGCAGCGAAAAACTCAGGCGGAACGCTCCGCGCAAAAATGTTTGTTGCAGGTTGTTCGGCACGCGCTGGAAAAAATGTTGCAAAGGGCGCGCGCGCTTTATTCGTTCGGACTGTTTTGTTGCAAATGAATACGCACCTTAAGGGTATGTGAAGATCCGTGAACGTTTTCGAAGAAATCGGATATTTCTTCGAAGGTCAACATGTATTTTTTGTTTTCGTCTGAAAACATTCCTCTAGTTGGTTCCATTGATTTTGTGATTGATTATGGATTGGGCTTCGGTTTCTTAGTAGATGTTATGGTACTCGGTGGAATTGATAGAGGATAGTTTTTGGTTTTATGTAGGGGAGTTTATGTTTGTTCAGAATCTTGTGAAGGTGATGTAATTATTAATGGATTAGATGTTGGTTGATTGGCGAAGGTGGATGGGATTTTGATATCAGATGATATTTTTGCATAGGCTATTGTTTTGATGATGGATGGTATTTCTGCTGGACTTTAGGACTGATTGGATGTATCTTCATTAATTTCAATTGAAGGTGGGATATTTTCCGTGGAGAGAATTGTTACACCATTCGACACAGTTGGGTTGATATTTGAGGGGGGCATTTTGAGGATGTATGCCCATTTGAAGCATATATGATCGTCTAATGATAGAGAGATACGGTAAGTTGTTTCTTCATGTGTTACAAGTATGGAATCGGGAATTGTAGCATTGGGCTGAAGAGAAATATAGGTTTGCCTGCCAAAACTCAGAATATGTTTATATTCAGCATTAAAAGTGCCTATTTTGATGGAGGTTATTGGTGTCATCAATTGAAGAGGCTTTTATGATAGAGTGAAGAACTGAAGAACTTGCATTAGATAAAATGAGCCTTTCATGTGGAGAGATCAGTTTACGGGCTCTCAAAGAAGTATTGCCTATGTTTATGAGCCCACAATGGTTGATTAAAAAGTCTTCGACAACTTCTTCGTTTGATAAGTAAATACAAATTCTGTTATTTGAAATTTTCGATGAGAATATGTTTCTTGGCAGAATTTTGTTTCCCAATGCGATCAGGTAATCTTCAAGTTCGGTGTTGTCTAAAGAGTTGAAAATAATAGCTTGTCTTTCGCTTGGGAATTTAGGAGATGATATAACGGATGAGTATGATGGTTGTTGTGGGATCTGATTAGGTAGATTTTGGGGGTTTTCATTTCCAGAAAACTCCACTGTGATTCCATGATCCGTGAATCAGATCATCGACAGTTCCTGAATACGGTTCTGTGTGCCTGATAAGCTTATTGCTGGGTTTGTTGATATTTCAAGCAAGAACTATTCAAGAACTATTCGTTTGAACTCACTTATTATCTCCAGCTGTTCAAATACACTTGAAGTGGACACTGATGTACGATATACTTGTAACTGCCCGGTATTAACAATTGAATTTGAAAATAATTCGATACTGGTAAAAAGTTCACTGTTCAGTCACCAACGCCAGGGTCGAACTCCTGATATATCACAGATATCTTTGATGGTCTTCTGTGTGGAAATTTGAATTTCATTTAAGCATACATGTTTTCGGTTTTGGGTACCATTTCTTTCAACATTCTTCAGATTTCATCAGGCCTACTCCCATTCTCCATAATTGCATTTTTATAATAAAGCTTTTTTCGCGCCTCATCGTTTGTACAGCTACATTTCGATTTTGTTCATATTATTCCCAGTGTTCTAGGCTTGAAGTTCTCTCTCTTTCTTGTAGCTTCGGCAACACATTCGTTTCACCACACTTTGAATTTTGGATATATTAACATATTTTCTTCAGGTGCAACTTCATCGAAAATATCCACAAGTTTTTTTCTGAAAGTACCTATACTTATCAATAATATCATCTAGTCTAAAGTTTCAATTCACCTCTGCTAGTTTTAAATTAATTGTATAAAAATCAATGTTCCTTCCTTGGCTTTTATTTATTTCACTCCTCGCTT
>WOGO01004465.1:0-13253 GCA_015342085.1 Leptinotarsa defecta | reverse complement strand
TGCTCCGTCACTATTTCCATAAGCGGGTACTGCATCAAGGGCTCGTTTTGCCATCAAGGGCTCTTTCTGCCATCAAGGGCTTGTTTTGCCATCAAGGGCTCTTGAACGGCTTCACGTTTTCTGCTGCCATCACACCTTTGTATGGGCGGTTAGTTCTCCTTCACCTTATAACGGTCATTTGAAAGGACCTCCATCACTTTGAATGGACCTCTAAATTTAGGTAATAGCTTTTTACTTTCACCAGTTGCAGAGTTGCTTATGACTTTGGTCAAGACCAAGTCGCCAATATCGAAAACTTTTGGTGGATTCCGTTTTTTATTAAAGGCGGCATTTTGTTTGCCTCTATTTTTTCCAATCGTTGCGCCGTTTCAGCTCTTATCGCAGTGACGTCCACCTCCCTCTCTTCGGCGTTGTCGTGGATATCACCATCCATTTTCAGTGGGAATACAAATAGAAACTCGGCTGGTGTATTTTGTGTGATGTGGTGTTTCGTGCTATTAATGTCTTGTTGAACTGTTGCCACTTTGGAATCCCATTCATTGCCATGTGTACTTGCCTCTGAAGTCACCAAAGTGTCTAGTATTGTTTTGTTTACTCTCTCCGCTTGACCATTTCCTCTTGGGAGACCAACTGCTATGGTGTGTAACCTGATACCTTTACATTTGAGTTATTGTTTAAATTCATTGGAAACAAATCTTTTTCACGCATCTGTTATTATTCTTTTAGGATTTCTGAAAATTGTACATATCTGGCTCAATGTCACTAGGACACATTTGGTAGTAGTGTTGGGAACCGCTTTCAAAAATGTGAATTTTGAGAATACGTCCACAATTACAAGTATATACTTATTTCCCTTTGTAGTTTCCACAAATGGTCCCAAATGATCCAAGTGAAGGGTGTGGTGTGGTCTCGCATACTTGGGCATGTAATGCGAAAATCCGAACTTCTCACCACTATTTTCTTTATGGTAGAGACAATGTAAACATGCAGTTATGTATTTTTCCATAAATCTGTTCATTTTTTTAAACCAGTAATTTTTCCTAATTCTGTCTATAGTTTTCTCAAAAGCAAAGTAACCTACATCATCATGATTGGCTTTTATTATTTGCCTCCTACAGTTTTTCGATACTACCCATCTTCGACCATATGGCGTTACACGATAAACTTTATTTCCCCGTAAATCGTATTTCTCAAAAATGTTTTTATTATTCACTTCATCACCACTTGACAATATTTCTTTTATTTCTTTGATAGAAGCATCTTGATCTTGCGCCTCGCATAGATAATCATTTTCGTGTATTTTTTTAACGTTTACTATATTCTCTCTCATCTCAAAATTACGATTGAGTGCGTCTACATGCAGCATTTGTGAACCAACTTTATGCTGTATTTTAAATGAAAAGTCTTGTAAAAGTAAAACATGGCTATGTGTGAAACAATTGCTTGTTTACTTAAGGCACTTTTCACGGCGTTGCAATCCGTGAAAATTGTGAACTCATTTCTAAGGAGGTAAAACCTATACTTTTCTAGGGTTTTCACAATTGCAAGTAACTCTAGTTCGAATGGATGATATTTTTTCTCCGCCTTAGTTGTTTGCTTGCTGAAATACCCAACATTTTCTTTGTTTTCAGATTTTTGAACTAATATTTCTGCGAAGCCTTTCTGACTCGCATCTGTACAAACTATTATTGGTAGTTTAGGATTGAAAATACATAATACAGGATTCTAACAAATTTTTTTCTTGAGATCTTGAACAATTTTTGTCAACAAATCTGACCATGCCCAAACGACATTCTCTTTTAATAATTTTGTAAAAGGAGCTGATATTCGAGCAAAGTCTTTTATAAATTTTCGAGAAAATCCGATCAGACCCAAAAACTGTCGTTGATTTTTTGGTATTGGAAATTTATCATCCGCCTCGATTTTGACCGTAGATGAAGATACTTTATTGAACGAAATTTCGTAACCCAAATATGTTATTTTCTCTATCAAAAATACAGATTTTGACAATTTTAGCGTTAGGCCATACTTTCCCAAAATTTTCAGAACCTCGTTTAGCAGAACTAACCCCTCAGTTTTGGATTTAGATGGTATCAATATGTCATCAAGATATGGTCTTATGTGAAACTGTCATAAAGGTTGGAAAATTTCATTCATAAATAGTTGAAAAACTGAGGGACCATTTCATAACCCAAATGGGATCCTTAGGTATTCATAACCCTCTGGCGTTATGAATGCCGTGTACGGAATTGATTTGTTATCTAATGGTATGTGATGATAGAAGATAGATCGATACTTGTGAAATATGTGTATTCTCCTGAACTATCTATAATTTCTTCTATTAGAAGCATCGAAAATCTATTTTACACTGTGATTCTATTGAGTGCACGATAATCGATGACCATTCTTTTCTGACCATCTTATTTAATAACTAGTAAAGCTGGACTTGAATAAGGTGACTTACTTTTCCGTATTATTTTCGCATCCAACAACTCCCTTACTGTTTCCCTGACAATTTGTTTGTCTTTATCTGAAAAGCGATATGGTCGATAATTGACAGGCCTATCTGTAGTTAACTCTGTAGACAGAAAAACTGAATGTGCTTTCCTCAGGTGCTTCATATCGGAAAATATACTTTTTTCATGTTCCATCAAAATTTTGTCAAGTTCCGAGATCCTCTGTGAAATTTGTTCCGATCAAAATATCATTTTCGATATTGTCGTCGATTACGTAATATACTATTTTTAACGAAAATTCGTCAATTTGTGTTAAATTATCCGCATAATGGGTCACTGTTGTTCCAGTTCCCAAAATTTCAGATAATTTAACCATTTTTTCGAGTGGCTTGACCCTCAGCTTGAGTTTTGACCTACTTCCGATTTCATAATTCAACAGTTATTCCCAAAATCTACAAACACCGTACACTGATTGCCATCAATAGAATTTTTTTTGTAGAACTCTGAAGAGGGATAGTTATTTCGAATTAGTGTCTTTAGTGTCTTTTATGTCTTTTTGTTTATACTGTTTATCAGAAGTAGATTTTGATTTCTGTTTTTCGAAACAACCATTCTCAATGTGCCCTTTTGTTTTGAACAGAAATCACAAATTTTATTTTTGTGTCTACAATTATCCCGATGATTTCCGGCTCTCCCACAACAAGAGCAGATCATTTCATTATTTTCCCTGGGACTTCTATTGAAACATTTTGAATTACTACTACTTAGTACCGGCTGTTGCGAACGGCTCGTGCAGATTTCAGTTGCTACCTGTCTGTATGTTTGATTTTTGAGGTACACACCCAACATGTCAGGATTCTGAATATTTGACGCTTACACTGCCAATTTCGAATTATGATTATTTATTGCAACCATTATCAGAGAAACTTTGTTGAAGTCAGAAAAGTTTATTCTTAATTTATTGATTTTTGCCAAATGATTGAAATGGAACTTATAGAATGTGCATCCTTCTGTTGGCTTAAGATTAGCCACCTCCATAAATAGCTCGTAAGCGTTCCTCGTACATTGAAATGTAGAACTTAATAATTGTTTCCATTCCGCCCACGTATTCTGAGACCACTCTAATTCACATTGTATCTAACTTTCATACCATATTCTAACTGTTCCCTTCAATTCAAACTATGAAACTATCACACCAACCATATATACTTGCATTATGTTGGATAATATCGATCCAATCAGACACTTCCATATTCAGTGGATCAAACTCAGGCACTACACTCGAAAGAACAATACTAGAGCTTGGCAGTACATTGCATATTTGCGGCATAGTATTTGAACTGGCTACACTTACAGTTTGACTTCTGCGTTTTCTCGACTCATTCCGATGTCGAATCTATTCCTTTGGAGACTTTCTTGCTCTTACTGACATCCTCTTTCGTTTTCGGTTACGATCCTCTTCACTGGAGCTAGAGGAGAATCTGGATGGACTGCTGTTGGCTGTGGACAAACGCCTCTTCGATTTCTTTCCGTGTTTTGACATGACACCATACTATTCATACTGTTCACTACTTCTGATGTAGTAGATTGGACAAGGTTACGGAATCATACGCGTATAACGATATATTAACGACTCTTCTAGTTCAAGTCACAAACGGTAACATAATGTAATCGGCACTGTCCCAGTCATCCCAGTGACTAATGCTTAGATAATATATAAGTCACGCTGCTCCGTCCCAGTTTAATATTGTATTCTTTCTCAACAATGATTGCTTCCCCCGACATTAGAAGTGCCTCTCTCCCCTATGCGGGCGGGTTGGCTATCCTTGTTCATCTTTCACTGCCTGAACCACTGTACATGCTGTTTTCGGTGAGTGTGTGTGTCCATGCCAAGAGGATGAATCACTCTGAGCCTATCAGCTGTCTCTACGTAACCTTCGAGATACTGGGCGCTTTCTCGTCGTAGCATCGCCTTGTCACGGTAATGCGGGGCTCTGCCGAGATAGACCTTCTTTTCCTAGCTACTCGTGGGACTTTCATGGACAGAGTAAACTTAAAAATTCTTTCTGACGCTGAGTCTATAGAGGAGATGGATGTCGCGCTTACGACTCCAATTGACCTCCCTGTAAACTCAGATCAGGAGCGTGTCTATAGAGAAGACGGATGTCGAATTTACGACTTCAACTGACTTTCCTGTAAATTTAATTCAGGAGCGAGTCCACATAGGAGATGGATGCCGAGTTTACGACTCCAACTGATCTTCCTGTAAATTTAGTTTAGGAGCGAGTCTACAGAGGAGATGAATGCCGAGTTTACGACTTCAACTGACCTCCCTGTAAATTTAGTTCAGGAGCGAGTATACAGAGGAGATGGATGTCGAGTTTACGACTCTAACTCACCTCCCTGTAAATTTAGTTCAAGAGTGAGTCTACAGAGGAGATGGATGTCGAGTTTACGACTCCAACTGACCTCCCTGCAAATTCAGTTGAGGAGCGAGAGCTTCTCAACTCCCCAACTCGTGATCCAACAACTGAACTTAAAAAAATATTTGGTGGTGCAGCTAGGAAACGACTGAGTTGTCTCCTCAAGTGCGGGGTACCTTTTAAAACCGCCCTGCACCAAATTGTTGAGCGGCGTGCGCAGAATCTGTCTCAGGTGGGGAAACAACCCCCCCCCCTCTATGAGCAGGTTAGCAAATGTTTGCGCTCAAGTGATGATTCACCAAAATCAGACACGGGAAAGCCCTACACGGCTGATTCTAAGGCATCGTCAGGTGTAGCTGACGTGCAAAAACCCTCATATGGGAAGGTTTTCGTGGGTATCAAGGTGGGATTTTTGCAACTTGACTATCCGACTACTTCATTAACAGAGCATATACTTTGTGTCTGCTCCACTTCACTGTTTGAGAACTCTTTCATCTGGAGTTATGTGGAAAAAATTTTTTGAGAACGTTTTTCCAAATGGATTCAATCTCCAGCGATTCAAATCCAATGTGAATCGCTACTTTCGCACAGGAACCGCTCTGAAAGCGTCTCAAAGATTTACCTGCAGTGCTTGTGTTTTGTCTTAAAAAAAACTATCAAGCACGCATCCCCATAATTTTTGAAAATTTTGTAACGGAATTCGCGAGATACCGACTCTTCCTTAGTCGGTACACTGAGAAATATAGTCTTACTGATGTTAATTTCTATACTGGAATATGATACTTCTAGTTCAGAAAAGTTATTCTGTTGATGAGTAATTTTATCGTTCTTGCTCTAATAATAGAAGTTATGTCCAACATTTCCAGTTTTGATGGTACTGAAGGATATAGTATAATTGAAATATGTGTTTTGAACTTTTGTGATGTATGGCAAGTTTTAATCAGATATAACTGAATCTCGCGAACCATATTCAAACTCGAACCAGTTGCATTCCATTTGAGTATGCACTCTGAGGCCATATGGGCCAAGATTAGACACTAGTTTCGCGCGAAACGCCACGCCAGCGGTGAAACTTTGCACCAGCTTTGTGTATCTCCATTGTACGCTGTAGTAGTCATTAGCAGTCACATTAGGTATGCGAATACTATAACTCGTGGTAATGAAGATAGTTGCACTTAATTGTGCGATGTAGAAACCTGGGATAAGTTCACTACGAAACTTGAGGGTGTCAGGATTGGGATTGGAAGGAATTCTCGGATATATTCAGGTGGGGTGAGGAAGCGCCATTAGGGTCTGGTATTGAGCCACAAATTGCAAATGAGTTGGGTATCGAGTGAACGTTGTCTGTATCTAATGGATTTTGCCTATTGTTCATTAAGTACCGAATGGAATTTGAACTGGTTTAGAAATTCATCAAGTATTTGGCAAGTTAACTAGGTTAGTTCATATAACTTTCATATGATAACAAATTTTAATCAGACTTACAATTAATCAATCAAATGATATATGCAAATTCATAATTTTCAGTGTTGCCAAGAAAATTACTTTAGAGATGATTCTATAGCATTTCGATACCTCAGGTCGTCAGCTGAAGAGTTGGCTTGAAAGCCGAATTTTTTTGGTTGTGAGATTGTTTTTTGATGAATTAAGCTTGTTATATGGGATGTATGTTGAAATTATTCCCAGGGAAAACGATTACATGACATTAGCTTGTCAAATGTAGGAAGACCTTTCTAAATTTTGATATGGTCTCGTCCTTTAGATGCGCGTTCGTTAGGAGACTGTGTGAGAGTGAGATAAAAATATAATTCTCATGAGTATCAATTCATGTTCATTTTAATCAGTTAAACATATTCATACGAACTGAAACAAATATAACAATGATAGAACAAGTTCAATTAGTTAGTTCAAAGATTTTGAGGCTTGTTCGTGAAAAATATATCTCTTTAGTTTCACGAGTGTATGCAGGTCGGTCGGTAGCCAAGCGTTTCGGCGTGGGTGCTTTGTTCACTCACTCGAATTGACTGCCGTGTTGGTCGGTGGTTCAAGCCCTAGTCTGAACGATCGACCTTCACTTGCTATCGTCCAACCCGTGTTAGGAATCACACGTTAAAAGGTAAGACCTCGTTAATTCTTAGCTCTCACAAGTTTCTACTTCTGAGGGTTGTCGTTCGTAGGGGTGCGACAGCTGGTTAACGGAAAAACAGATTTCAAACAGAATTGGTAATATAACGCAATCATTTGTTTTTGATCACCCCCATTCTGCTCCTGGGATGAGAAGTGCCGCATTTATTGGAATAACCCATTTCTCACTCTCAGGCTCATATAGTCTAATGAGCCTGTTGCAGTTCTTCTAGATCGTCGGAGCAAGACGATATTCGTCATGGAGTTTTCAGCTTTCAACGAGACAAATATCGTCCGGAAAGAAAAAACGGACTCTACATCCAGACCACTCTGTGAAGATGGTTGTTATGATCATTGTAGTTCTTGGTGGAATGTTGCCTTCTCTACTCTCGAATATCAAGAACATCCCGGATTGCCGCACGATGGGACAAATGCAGGAAGCTATGATTCTTGGCTCATTGAATCTGCTAAGGACACATACTTCTCGGTCCCAATAATCACTTACTGGTTGATGATGATGGCGCGCCCACTCGGATATGTCGGAGCTTTGGGGACAGATCCAACCATACTACCTTTTTGGTGGAAAGATAATAATACTCAAACATATTTAAGTATAGGTTAGGTTAGGTTAGGTCAGAAGTAGGTCACACCTATTCACACTTGGCCAAATAAGCCCAGCTTCTTATCGAAGCCGATTAGTTTGTATGGCGAGTGGTCTTTCAGGTCAGATGGTAAGAGTACGGATCTACCGAACTCTAAGAACCTGATTCGGTCCCCAGCGGGGTAGGTACAAAGTATATACTCTGCTGTTTCATCACTTTCCAGACAGAGGCAACTCACACTGTCTTCCGACAGTCCAAGTCTCTGCATATGATGATTCGTGACAGTAACCTGTAAGAAGGCCTGTTAGACATCGTACTTCATCCCTACTGTAGTCCAACAACTGTTTGGTATCAAGCTTCGAAGGGTGAATAAACGCCTTGGAGTGAGCCAATCCAAGAAGATTCTGCCAGAAGTCCATGAATCTTCTTGCCATCCAGCTGTTCAATCTTTGTTTGGCAAAGCCTAAAGCGATGCCAATGACAGGTTTTGGTCCAATGAGACTGCTTGCAGCACTCCTTTGCAAGGGAGTCAGCCGCATCATTACCTTTCAGGCCAGTATGGCCGGGAATCCAGACCAGAGACAATCTGTTGAGTCTCCCTATCGAGGAGAGTCATTTTTTGACAATTTGCTACCAATTTAGACGTTGCTCGGTAGGAGCCAAGAATTTTCAACGCCACTTGACTGGGTAAGAGCCTCAATATTTTCAGGAGAGATTAGTTTATGAGAAAAAAGCTATTGTTTCTTCTTCTAATTCCTTTAACTGGGGTTAAATTAATTAACCATATGGATGTTAATACAAACTATCATCATAACAAGAGCAGAGTTGACTCTTCTGGTGACAAAATTGTAATGTTATGAAATAAATGTTTCATCTTGTAGTTTTTTTGAAAACAGTGCTGATGAGAGTACATAAACTTTGAAGTGTGGATATTTAAAAAAAAGTCCTCATATACAAGCCTTCTGTAGAATTGTAATTATGTTTTCCCTATAATATAAACTACTTCACCAGTGCACAATGGTATATTTTTTACTTATATAGGGCGTTTCATTAAAGAAATCCTGTCTTTCGACCGATAGGCTTTGAGGACCCCTGTGGTCCTCACAGGTGTGGCTTATTTGCATACACCTGACATGAGAAAACTCCAGAAGAAAAAGTCTAACATGGTCAAATCACACGATTTCGGCCAGTTCACATCACCTGCACATAAGATGACACCGTGCCCTTAAATCGCTCATGTAGAATATCCAATGTTTAATGAGCTGTGGCACATAGCGCCATCCTGTTGAAACCACATGTCGTTGGTGTCTGGCCAAAAGAAGTTGGCAATCATCGACCTATTGTTTTCCGGCAGTCATTTGTGAGATCCTACTATTAAGGAATGTTGGCAGAGCTGAATGTTCATTGAAAATATATATTTTCTTGTTCTTTTGTGTATGTTTTATTTTTCACTTTTTCCTATACCCTCAAATCTTAGGAAAATAATCTCAATGTTTAAAAGAAATTCTTTGGGTATAAGCCTTCCGTAGAAATATACTTCTATTTATATAATAAAGTCTACTTTAGTGGTGCACAATTTTATTATTTTATAGTCGTCAACTGGAGAAAATATATAGAGTACACTTTTTATTCCAATAAATATCAAGCATTTGTTGGATTTCGTTTTATAATATAAAATATGAAAAATAATTTAATATAAATAAAAAATATATTAAACTATAAAATTGTCTAAAGATTCTTCCACTTTAAAAGTAACACAGGAAAAACATTTATTACTGTAAATGTTTAAACAACATTCAAAAACAATCTAAAGAAACAAAATTTCAAATAACAATTCAAAAGATCCAAAATCGAGGAATTTATTTCTTTTTTGGTGTTGTTTTTGAGTAGAATGCATCGAGAAACAGTGCGGCAAAAACTATTAGTGTGCCAGTCCATTGCCGTGCAGATAATGCATTACCAAAGAGTAAGACAGAGGCCAAGACGGTGAAGAATTTTCTCGTTGTCGTAACAACTGAAAGAACTAAGGGACCAAATTCTGATACCTGAAATCAAAAAATAGATGTAACACCAACGATTTTTGAGTTATTGAAACTGGAATGTCTTGGCAATGAATACTAATTATTTGAAAAACTTACCATTGAGTATAAGAATAGTTGCCCAACGGAAGATGTTACTCCTAATATGAGCAGATTGTTCACCACAAATGGAAATCTCTTTGCAAATTCAAAGAATGCTGCATATTCTCCAGTTATCAAAATAGTTACAGCCAAAAAGAGAGTACACCATGCATTGGCTACTTGCATCATCTGTAAGCCAGTTGGCTTAGATTCAGCTCTTATCCTATCCTAGAACCATTTATATTTTAAGAAAACCAATATCAGGTCAGGATTGTTCAATAAAATGAGAAAAACATGTTTGTGCTCATATAAAATATACAAAATGTCTCAACCAAGTGGGCTTTGCTTGAGCACTACCAGAATATTCATTCATTTGAACAAAAGTATGTTTATCATTTCGAAAACTGTACGAAGTCTGTACAAAAACTTAGGTGAGTGCTCAGGTCTACTTTGGAAAACTACTTTAAGAACACCCATCCAGTAATTCTAACTAGTAATCATGATTTCTTTGAACCACTAATTGAAAATGTTTCAAAGACCTGCATTAGCTGTTGACACAAATATTTACCTGCCTTTTTTTTGCATTGTTAGAACCCATAATTGAATTCCATAAAATAATAATATGCCATCACTCATCACTTACCTGAATTGCCCCCGTTAATCCATCCATCAACAAAGACAGAACCAATAATAATTCCCCCACTCCCAGCGTGGGGTCTTGAGTGCTCGTCTTCGCTTGGTCTTTCAACATAAATAGGACAATCCCAAATACGATCATGAAAACGAAAAGATACTTTCTAGCCGTGTAACTTTTCTTCCCCAATAAGACGCCCAGAATCATAACGGGTATGGGTTTGGCAGACTTTCCAACCACTTGCGTCGGATAGGACACCCACTGTAGAGCCATATTAGAACACACCATAGCCAATAAATAGGTGACAGACATACTTGCATAGTAGAGTTTGTGAGTTTTGTCTTCGCCCTGAGGCCATATTGTTTGAGAGATTTTTGCTACCAAAAAATTCACTACACACTGAACGAAAACTAAAGTAAGAGCGAACGTATATTTTTCGTATTTTGTGGAAACTGTTCCATCTTGTTCCACAACTTCATAAGGATATTTTCCCCTCGTTATTTTTTCTTGGACAATTCCAAAATAAAAATATGATAAAAATATACCACCAGCATAAAGGAAGAATTTATTTTTGTGCATTTTATATCAAATTGCAGAAATTTCAATAACTTTTTCTCAGGCGTTTTCGAATTTATCAACGATTCAACATATGAAACATTTTTTCCAGATGGCAAACCCCACTACGGTTTATCTTTTCAGTTCTACCATAACCTAAAAACTGGTGAAAATTTGTTTTGATTTGTTGTATTGATTTCATTGGTCAGAGAAAAGGAGAGGGGAGTAAATTGAATGGAACAGGAATATATTTGTTCGTTTGAACACATATTTTTTCATTATTTTGTGACTTTAAGATCATATTTCCATCTCATGCACACAGAACTCTTTTTTTTAGTTTTTTCTAGGCACAAAGATCTGGTTTGTAGGTACGACCCCGGCCTTACAGTTTCTGACAGATTTTTTTTAAGATTTCACGTAGATTATGAATTTCTTTTTCATCGCATTGTTAAAGTTGTTCTTCAATTTTGGTTGTATCTACTCATTTCATCAATATTTAATGTCGTTGACCGATTTTCGGCCACTTTGTCCAGCCTGAAAAATTAACCCGGCATTGGGCAATGTTAGTGTTTATGAACGACGTTGGTTTGCGAAATTTTAGAGATTTTAGCTTTGAAAATGAACCCTGAAATGTTCAACATACAGTTCAGGTGAAAACAACTTACCCTTGCCTCTCACGTGAATCTACGTGTAGGTACCTGTAACAGATACTCGACGTAAAAACTACAACGCACTCAGCTAATGCCGCGCAGAAAGCTGAAGTAGTACCATGAGGCACCTGTGCAACGTCTTCCATTTGGAAGATTCCGAAGAGGTGCATATGGCATGGTTAAGTTTAGGTAAAAACACCTTACCCTTGCCTCTCATGTGGGCCTACGACTTTGAAAATATGTGCGGCAGACACCCGACGGAAAAACAACAACTCACCCAGCTAATGCCGCCCAGAAAGCTGAAGTAAAACCATGAGGCACCTGTGCAACGTCTTCCATTTGAAAGATCTCGAAGAGGTGCATATGGCATGCTCAAGTGCAGGTGAAAACAACTTACCCCTGCCTCTCGTGTGAGTCTACATCTTTGTAGTTTTATGTGGCAGACACCCGACGGAAAAACAACAACTCACCCAGCTAATGCCGCACAGGAAGCTGAAGTAAAACCATGAGGCACCTGTGCAACGTCTTCCATTTGAAAGATCTCGAAGAGGTGCATATGGCATGCTCAAGTTCAGGTGAAAACAACTTTCCCCTGCCTCTCGTGTGAGTCTACGACTTTGTAGGTATGTGTGGCAGACACCCGACGAAAAAGAAAAATAACTAACCCTGCTAATTCCACGCTGAAAGCCGAAGTAAAACCATCAGGCACCTGTGCAACGTCTTCTATTTGGAAGATTCGTTCTATCGTCCTCTATATGAAAAGCTGAAACTAATTTCATTTGGTCGTGACGACCATCGATAGACCGGTTTCGAAGTACTAGCTTCTCATCAGTACCGGGAGGAACATTTCGCAAGTCATTTCATATGTAGGAAATTACTTGCGACGAATCTTTCAAATGGAAGACGTTGCACAGGTGTCTAATGGTTTTACTTCAGCCTTCTGAGCGGCATTAGCTGTGTTAGTTGTGTTTTTCCGTCGGGTGTCTACCACACGTACCTACAAAGTCGTAGGTCCACAAGAGAGGTATTGAGGTAAGGTGTTTTCCCCTGAACTTGGACATATACATATATCATTAAAAACAAATCTGAAAAGTTTGTAAAGCCTAAAATAAAATTTATTATTCCTCAATTCCTTTCAACACTTTACAATTCTGAACGATTTGAAACTCCTGAACATTATAAAAACTTCACCTGAATATTTAAACTTATCAAAGTAACTTGTGAATATATAGTAGTTATTAAAACAGTCGAACAAAAAAAAATACATTTTCTAACGTAGAAACTGGGAGTTGCTGATGTTGAAGAACATGGGCGCACATTCATCAAATTTGCTCTGGTTGAAAATCCTGGAAAAAGTTAATAAGGCCAACTTTAGCTGTTGAAATTATTGAAACATGCCATTTCATTTGTGAAATTAGTGTGGTTTAGTTTGAATGAAAAAAATTCTTCTCGGTCCCAATTTCGTTCTGGAATATTTATCATTAGTATTTCAATATTAAATTCTACAAAAAGGATTTGAAGCTTTATATCTTCTATTAATTATCTGCGAACGCTTTCGACAGTTGGTAGTACTGTCATCTTCTAGGCACTCCTCAAACTGAACTGGTCATCCTGTTGTCTGCCTCTTTATACGGTCAGAGCGTCTTAACTCAGGTATTTCAGGTACTTTAGGTAAATTTGCCTGTATTT